>MU227817.1:3299842-3353898 GCA_018584345.1 Thuja plicata
TTATCGCCGCTGCTCAACGGACCATTATATTATAATAAAGGACGTGATGGTCAAAGTCTGTGCAGATTAATAAAACGACAAAGCCATCAACAAGCATTTTAAAGTATCAATAAAATTAGGCAACAGCATGAGGAAGAATATCAAATACGAGTTATTGATATTGAGTGGTTGCGGTTTAATAACACACTAACTGTATCATCTAAATCGATGGTTAAAGAAGGCTTAGTCAGAAATCATGATCAGGTGATTGATACCGATTTTGATATGATTGTTATATATTTGATATATATATATTTAATATTTGAACCTTATAATATATGAATCACCTTAACTTTATTCATATGAACGACAATTAATATTATTTATTCATATTAACTTTTAATTAAAATTTCCCAAATTTAATATATTTAATTTAATGTTATTTTACTTGTTTATTATTATTTATTTTTAGTATTAACATTTAATAATAAACAAATTTAAATATTTAAATAAATTAAAATTTTAAACTTATCAATTTATTGTATATTATTTTAGACTTGTGTATATATATATATATATATATACACATCCAAACGCATCCGCATCCCCCAAAAAAAAAATTTCCGCATCCGCGCACCCGCATCCAACATCCGCATCGGTACCCGCACCCGAATCGGTAACTTAGCATAAAATCTGTACATCAAAAAATGATAGGGGTGCAGGTTTGAGAGATTGGCACGTCATGAATATTGCAATGGGAGCGAAATTAGGCTGGAGCATGTATGATAACCCATCCCATCCGTGGTTTAGAATCTTGAAAGCTAAGTACCTGGACTCAGCAGAAAATCATAGAATTTTTACAATCAGAAACCCCCCACGGGTTCAGCTCTATGGAATTTTATTATTGAATGTAGACCTGTTATTATGGACCATGTCACTTGGCAGGTGGGTGATGGGAGAAAGGCTAAATTTTGGGATGATTCTTGGGAAGGGTTTCCAAGACTTGTAGGAAATGATCAGCTACTACACTTGAGACTTCTCATGACACAGCAATGGGGAAATAGAGTGAGGGACTATGTTGAATGTAAACAAGGGATTGATGGGGAGGAATGGGTATGGAGAGATGTTAGTCAAGCTAACATTACCCTAGAGCAGCAAAGGCTTTTGAAAGAAATCTTTGCAGCTAGAATGATCTGGATCCCAGATGGTGAAGACAAAGTAGTGTGGTGTGGTGCAGCAAATGGTAGGTATTCAGTAAAATTGGGTTATCTTTTGTTGAAGGAGAGAGGAAATGAGAATGATTGGCCCTCACACCTATTCTGGAGTAAAGAGTGTCTTTCAAAGGCAGGGACCTTCACTTGGTTAGCCTTTCGAAACCGAATCCTCACAGGGGAAAGAAGGAAAAGATTGGGATTTATGAGGACCTCAAGGTGTGTGATGTGTGAGCAGGGAGAGGAGACAGTTGATCATCTCTTGCTTAATTGTAAGGCTGCCTCACAGTGCTGGAGTATGGTGGTGGGAAAAATGGGGTGGCAAGGCCCTTTACTGGATACTTTACAAAAAAAATTATAGGCTGGCTGCAGATAAATTCTAAGACAACTTTGTCATGTGTGTGGAAAGTGTGCCCTTCAATTGTTGTATGGGAGATCTGGAAGGAGAGGAACAGGAGGATTTTTCAGGAGAAGGGGGAGACTATTGATAGGCTTGGTTTTAGGATAAACCATGCTATTGAGGAAGTAGTTGGGGCTGCAGCTTCTAAATATTTCAAACCAAAAGTGCCATACACAGATCAAGATAAGTATTTTCAAATGCAATGGCCCGGGTTTAAAATCAAGCCTGTTAATGGGCAGAGTTGGGTTCAACCAGTTTTTGAAGAAAAGGATGTCATTAAATGGAGTAAACCTGAAGATGGTTGGACAAAGATAAACTTTGATGGAGCCTTGAAAGGGAACCCGGGTCCATCACGAGTTGGAAGTGTTGCAACAGATTGTGAAGGGAACATTATGAGTATTGAAGCAAAACGAATCGAGGATGGAAGAAAAATAATGTTGCTGATGCGCTTGCGGCATTGCAAGCAATTAAGATGGGTAAAAGGTTAGATGCCAAAAAGTTGCATCTAGAAGGTGATTCTTTGATTATTGTTAAAGCCATCATTGTGGGATTGTTTGAAGCCTGGCATTTACAGAAGTATATCAAAATCATTCAAAATAAATTAACCTATTTTGAAAATTTTAAAATTTCCCAAATTAAAAGACAGGGAAGCAAGGTGGTGGATAAGCTATCAAAATGGGCGCTGACGTTGGAGGTTGGGGAAGTACGAAAGGATGATTTTAACAATCTTCAATTCACAGGTGAAGAAAATGGCAAATTGGACAGTTGATGATCACCTTTGTAAAGGTAGGATGAAGACAGCAGGTGTAATTAATGCTCCTAAATGTGTGATGGGATGGGGGTGTTCTTCGATTGGCTTTAAATGAAGCCTTATGCTTCAAGATGAAGCAAATTCATTTGAGGGTGCCTCGGCTCTGGTGTGGATGTGAAGATGGAGGCGTCCTTTACCCTCACGCAGCGATAGCAACAGGTCTTCTTTGGGAAGGTGAAACTTCAACGGTTAAAGAGAATGTGCAAGTGCGAGCATAAACCAGTGTTGAAAGCGGTTATGGACTTGTTGGGAGAGGATTTTGTTGATGCAAAACATCGTTACCGCATCAACATGGACATTGTGAGCATGATACTGGGGTGGGCGCTCGACTTGGCAGAGGATGCAGATGTCATTAAAGGGGTCTTGAAGGTGCTGGTATCCAAAGACATGCTGTTGGAGTTAGACAAATGGGCGGTGCCAGGGGTTGGCTTTGATGTCTCAGAGACCACTGAGGATCCCTGAGAAAAAGCGGAATTTGGTATAATCCCTTTCATTCGATGGTCAGGTCGTTTGAATAAGGATGTGTATCATGGGAAAGTCCGGGTGGTGTGGGAAAATCTGAAGCGGAAAATTTGGGAGTATGAGGAGCTGTGACAGCAAAGGGAGCATGGAGGGTTGATTCACCTACAGGTACCGAGGCACAGAAGAACAAAAAAAGTGAGAGGAGTGGCCATGAAAAAGGCAAAAGACTCAAAATGGCGACGCAGCAAGGTATCTGGCCTAGTGTAGGGTTTTGTCTTTTTGTAAAGAGCATAGAATCCCCTGTATTTTGAAATTAACAGGGTAGTTAAAGAATGCCAATGTGAATTGTGCCATGGTTGTTTTATTGAAGGGACTGTGAATGCCCAATTTTTGTAATGGTTGTGTTGTATCAAGAAATGTCGAACTGTTGATGCTTGGGCTGGGTGGTCGGGTGGGTGGTGAACTATCTAAAAACTGCAAACAAGGTGGTTTTTTGTATTGTTGGGCGGTTTGGGTTCACATGGTGGTTTCAATCATATCGATGTACTTACTATTTTTAATTATTAATAAAATACAAATATTACCGATAAAAACAACAATATAAATATACATATTATTATTAATTTAATATATAATGTTTTTCTTTTAAGATTTATATTTTAGAGTTTACATATATATTAATATATGCATATATATGTATGTATATGTGTATATATGTATATATGTTATACATATATATATATATATATATATATATATATATATATATATATATATATATAATTTAGAGTATATACATATTCCTACACCCGCATCTGCACCTGTACATCTACCCAAAGAAAAAAATTGCCAAACCTCATACCCGAATTGGAAACTTAGGCCAAAGTTCATCCACAACTATTCTAATGATTTGTGTGGAAAAGGGAGATTGATTCTATGTTAATACACATATTAGCCTAGGATCACTTTACCCAAATTTCAAATACCACTTGGGCTCAAAGCATCTATGTCATACGAAATGTGTTGATCACGTGTTCCACTCTATCTCACAATAGACAATGTGCTCTTAAACTACAAAACAAAGGTCACCACTATGAATAATCTACTTCATCTAAATAAGTATGTTGTCAAATGTCTCATAAATCTATCCAAGGCTACAATTGTTTGTATGAACATATCTAATTACGCAAACAGCAAATGAATCAACAGAAACAACTGAAAAAATTCAGAACTGGAATCTAAGTTATAAATTGAATATTAAAATATAAAAATGGAAATAAAATATTCTTGATCTCATACTTCACAGCAAACTACTAGTCCTCATCAAGAACCTTTTGCTTCCCTTTCTTCCCTTCAATTGTCTTGGCCTCTCCCCACCTTGACCACTCGCTAAAAGCCACCATCGGTTGGAGGGCCTCCTGCATCTAAAGAATCCTCTCTAGTGAAATGAAGTAGTTTGTATACCTAGTCTCCACTAATTTGAAGAATTTCTTCCTCAAGAATGCTCTAAAAGGAATGTGGTGTAGTAGTTGCAAATAAATGTTAATGTGTTTCTGGCTTCTGAAACCATCGTCTTTACTTAATCTATCTTCCATTGCTTTTCACTGTATTGTTTAGTGCATGAGCACAAAAAAGGTCCAGAAAAATGTATTGCCAGCAGATTTACAAACACGAACTGAAACAGCCACAACCAGCATAACATTAGAGGCCCAAAACTCTATATCCTACTTCAAAATCTGAAATAATAAGTTTTCAACCTTGTGATTCGCTCAGAAATCAATAGCATTAAAATAAACATGAGCCAACTACACCTAACAATCAGAATTTCCCAGAGACAGATACAGATACGGTATGAGATACAGATCTACTATCAGATACAAATACAACCAATTTTCAAGACACCCTAATACAGACACAGTTGGAATTTCAGATATTGATACAACAAAGTTTCTAGACCCCTACAAACATGATTGGAGACAGTAATGATAAAAATAAACTTATGTGCAATTATTTATTCATCCAAAGGCATAAACATAACACTAAAAATACTAATTACATTTATTTTGGTTTTAAAGTTTATGGATTTATTTTCTTATTATATTTGTGTATTGAGTATTTAAAAATATAATGTGAAAATTTTAATTTTATGATTTTTCTCTTTTTACAACCCTAAACTGGATATGAGACAAGATACCAAAAAATCACGGTATCCTATCCAGACACATCAATATAGCCAAATATGGATTTGTATAAAGATATGTCCAGATATAGTATCCATGCCCTATCCACGAGTATCATATCCATGTGCAGTATTTGTATCTAGGCAGAGGTGGAGAAGTAACCAGAAAATCTGATAAAAATAAATTGACGAGTAACCAATGAATATCAGTCCACCTATTCATGACAATTAAGTAGCCCATCCTCAGCCAGGTTTGTCTCATGTCTTCTTTCAACATGCTCACCCTCAAATATTGTTTGTAAAGGATAGTGGTATGCAATCCATATTATCTAGAAGGGCCATATAAGGAACCAATTGCATTCATTTTTTCCACATGAAGCTGGACGAATTGGCATACAGAGATGTGGTCATACTGTCATTTGCCTC
Source organism: Thuja plicata (assembly GCA_018584345.1). Classification (NCBI taxonomy): domain Eukaryota; kingdom Viridiplantae; phylum Streptophyta; class Pinopsida; order Cupressales; family Cupressaceae; genus Thuja; species Thuja plicata. The sequence continues at coordinate 3,305,311 of MU227817.1, forward strand.
TTCAGTTGCCTGCAACCTTAGCATCCCTGATATTCTACCTAGTCCATCAATTGTGGCCTAGCACTAAGAATCAGGGCTTCATGGCATATCCTAAACCCCATTTCCATCAAGGTCAAAAAATTAAGACAAACACTAGCGCAATTCCTTTTGAAATCCATGTTGCATACGTAGCACACCCAGGCAGACATGTGTTTAAATTGGATGAACTACAACATTCATTTGCGTCCTAAATAACTTAATAGGCAAGGCCAGGTACCAATTCGGTGGTTCAAACTTGATAAAGAAACATCCCGTCGTGACATTTGCAATTAAGGATTACCCACAAAAGCAGCTTGCTCTAGTCCTTTCTTTAAACATTACTACCAAAAACTCCTTTTACATTTGCAAACCAAACCCTACGATCCATAAAAGAATTTCTTAAGCCAGTAAAATACAGAATCAAAACTGAGAAAGATTGTCTAACCGCAGATCTTGAGGGGAGCCTCGAGCTCCAGGAAATTGGGCTGGCTGAGAAATATCTCCTTAGATGTCACACACAGTTGCCGAATCTCCGCCTCGGACATTTGCACCAGTTTTCCCGATCCGCCATCCTTGCACTCCAGCAGCCGCTTAATTATATCATCCAGCAAACGCTCTTCCATCTTAAAACAACAGAGCAAACCGTACGCTGTCCGGGATGCCCCTGTAAATTGGCTTACTGAAGATCAAGCTGCTTCAGACAGGGTACATCTTCAGATCGAAAACCATAAGGCCCAAAAAAATATATCACTAATTTCTAAGCTAGCAATGACGATTACGAAGAATACAACAAACTCTGAGTCAATGGGGGCAGTTTTTAAGGCCCAGACGACGCGGCTTCGAATCCCGCGGGGAAAGAAATGAGTGGAGTAGGGGAGCTGGAGTTGCAGAGTAAGGAGGTCTTTTGTTAATGGATTCGCGAATAAATACCGTCGTTTTTCTCTCGGAAAGGGATGTGTAGAGGACAGGAGCTTTGAGTTGGCAGAGTAAAGTCTATCGTCAATGCATTCGCCGATAACTATTGTCTTTTTTCTCAGACTTTCCATTGGTTTGCCCGCTCCCTCTCGTATCTGTGCAGCAATAAGTAGTGAAAAAATCATTGTCAAGCCTTGTAATGCTCTCTACATTTGGAATATAATTATATAATGACATGTGGTACACTTTTCTGATTCTTGATTCTTTCTTTCATTTATATATATCTTTACTTTTATATATTCTTATACATTTATTTGTATCTCTACCTACTTTATCTATATGTATTTCCTATATCCACATTATTTATTAGTCAATTCAAGCATATGTAAGATCAATCTTTACATTTATTTTGAGATAATGTCTTCGTACGATCATACAATGGCATGTGGCACACTTTTCTTTGAGTTAGATTCTTTCTTTTATTTTTATTTGTCTTCATTTTTATATATTCTCATACATCTGTTTGTATCTCTACCCACCTTATCTAAATGTATTCCCTATATTCACATTATTTATTAGTCAAATCCACCAACATGCAAGATCAATCTTATGTTATACAATAAACCCAAAAATCAAACTTTTAAAATATTTTGTGAAGTGTAGAAAAGAAGTGTAGTGAAACTAGCTTTGTTAGGGTTTTTAGTATTTTTTTGCATACTATGGATAGTCATTGTCGTCCTACCTTATGTCATATTGCATTGATTACAAGAGCTTTAGTTTTAATATTGCCTCGTCAGCTTTAACCCACCAATTGTTGTTGATGTTGATGGTTTGGCATCTTACGACAATGGCTTCGAACAAGCGTCCCTAGAAATTTGTGTTGAAATTTTTCACAAGGTATGCTTTCTGATAACCTTGTGAATGTGGTTGTACCCATTTTGGAATTTGATTCTTCATGTCAATGGTTGGAGCAACACACTCTTATAGGATAGTTTATTGGGAGGGTCCCCCCTCATAACTTACTCTGGGAGTAGGTTGCCAAGTCATGAGCCCCTCACAGGGTCCTTCTTGTCAGTGTCTAAAACCTTGCCAAAGGGTTTTTTTCTATTCAATTTCATTGAAGTTAGTCATCTTCAAGGTATTTTTTGTTAGTATTATTAGATCCAAGATTATTGGGGGTGAATCGGTAATCTAACAAATTCAACTTTTTGTAAACCATTCAACAACTTGCATCAATTAACATACATTGCATGAATAAATAAACCAATGAAGATAAACATCCACAACCATGCAACACAATAACACCAATATTTTTCTCATGGAAACCCAACTGGAAATAAACCATGTGTGGGGATGGCACCCACAAATAATTTTGCACTCTTATGAAGTACAGTCGGTTAAGAGCTTAGCCTTGTTAGGAGCTTACAAAATGTCTGGTTAAGAGCAAGACCTGAATTTACCTCTAGTCCTATTAGGAGCTTTACCATGTTAGGAGTGACCACATTAAGGGATTTCAAACCCTAATTAAAGAGTCACATGGTTAAAGGATTTACAAATTAGACATGTTAGGGTCTACCCAGTTAAGAGATTTATCTTGATGAAACTGTTAGGAATCAACAAGTGAAAGTGATCTGAGAAAATAGCACTCCTCCTCTGCTAGACAGATCTAATTCAAGTTCAATCACTACTTTACATGCAGACTATCCAAACCCTACGATCGCACAACTGCATTCACAGTCTTTTCTCTTCCACACACACTTCTCATAATACATCAAAATGATAAATAAAGTGTTTTACAACTTAAGGTGGAAAAGCAACCTTAATTACATTTGAATTTCATCTCAAATCTGCCAAAATATATTACCAAAACCAAATCCATTGATTAACAAGATTTGTCTTATCACCAATACAAACCACACATTGATTTGACAAAGAGAAGTCAAACTACAACACACTTTCCAATGTTCTTGCACAATTTCAAGAAATTTGATCATAACGATCATAAAAATGAAAACTCATCAATCCACGTCAATCCATAACGTCACTGTGATCCCTGGAACACATAAACACTTACCACAATATAATACATCATCATCGGTTGAGGATATGACTGATTATTCTAAGAACTTATTTTACTTTTCACTAAACGATCTTTTATCCATTGAAACTCGGTCTTCTGGTCACCAATCATGATGTGGTCACAACATCAACCCCATAACATAGTCAAGATAACATATCTTGAACCACAACTCCTCAATCCAAACCTATTTGACAAAATCATCAAATCATTCCTCCTTGGATACATCATATTCTTCATGTTGATATGTCAACCTTTAATCAATCATAAGTCACATCATACATATGATAAACCTATGCGGTCATAGATACAACATCTAGAGACATCGCTTAGTCTTCCTTTATGATCACACACACCAACTCTTACCACAACTCTAGATCTAAACTCTTGAACATACATCAACATAACAGGCACATTCTCAACCAATAAGCACTAAGTTGACATCAATGACAACACCATAACTGATCAACATATCATCAGATCTACAACAAACATATACCATAACATACTCAACTTATCTTTGTATCATTTATGCAAACAATCTCCCCCTTTGGCATTAATGGCAACACCAACAATACCAAGCAAATATCTAGATACCAAAAATGTTCCCCCTTAGTTGATACATATTTATAGTTCTTTGTTCCTGATCTCTGGTTCTCTCCTCCTTTTTTTATTCTTCTCCCCCTTTGACAACAATGTCAAAGGCACAATATGCCCAAGTCTTCATCTATTACAATTGTCTTAATCTCTTTCTGAATGCTCCCCCTAAGGAGTAGTCCTCTAAACATCAATCCACATTGAAAGATATGGTAATAAATCCACTAGATTGATGCACCAACAACATCTTAGTTATGTTCAAGTAGAGATATAACCCCTAGCTTACCTCTATGGTACTCAAAAGTATCCTTAGGTAGTGGATTTGTGAAGATATATGGTATTTTCTCCTTTGTTGGTACATAATCCAACTTCACCTCCTTATCTTGCACTTGCTCTCTCAGAAAGTGATTCTTAATTGCAATGTGCTTAGTCTTGGAATGCATTATTGGATTCTTGGAAATATTTATTGTACTTGCATTATCACAAAAAATAGTTACTTGTTCAATCACCTTTTCTTTGATACCTTCAATAATCTGCTTCATCCATGCAATTTATGTATAATTTATAGTTGTTGCTACATACTTTGCTTTTGCAGTAGATTGAGAGATACATTTTTGTTTCTTACTTGTCCAAGATACAAGCCTTTCACCTAGAAATAATGCACCACCATTTGTGATCTTTCTATCATCAACATTTCTTGAATATCCTCTTGACTACAACCATATGAGATTCCTTGGGATTTGCTTGAAATCTGGCCACTATTCCAACCGCTTGAGCAATGTATGGTCTTTTATGAACAACATACTGCAACTTTATGATCATAGACCTATACAAAGTAGCATCTACTGCATCATATTCATCATCCTTATACAATTTACATCATGTTACTATGGGGTTTCCAACTAGTTTGGAGTCATCCATACCAAAAGTCTTTAGTACTTCTTTCACATATTTGGATTGACTGATATAATATACCATTCTTTAATTGTGAAACCTGCAATCCAATAAATAATTTGATCTCCCCAATCATTGATATTTCAAACTCCTTCATCTCTTCAAAAAATTCCAAACTCATCTCATCATTTCCTCCAGATTATATCATCAATAAATTCTTCAGCTATCAACAACTTATCTCCTTCAACTTTAAGGTACATGTTAGGAATTTTTCTTGCAGGTTCTTAATACAACATGAATGCTTAAAACTTATACTTCCAATTTCTAACTCATGCAAGATAAAGCCTAATTGATGAGGGATAATTCCTCCTTCTACTTAGAGACCCACAAGCTTAGGTGGGTGTACCTTTAAATGATTATTGATTCTTAATATCTGTAATAGTGGATTAGGGGTTACATTGATTTATCTATTTCTTCTTACTGCACCAATTAATAGAACAAGATGATTATAACCAATTTTACACAGAGCAACATGATCATGACTATAGCAAAAATCAGTGAGATAAGGATTCTCATCCTTCTTCCTTTTGAATTTCTTTGAACTTAGGAGGGCTAACCTAGTGATTCTCTCTTTAAGGAATCAATAAACTGAATTGTATCCTCTAATACAATTACTTAAACAAGTATATTCTTTGTAACTTGAAAATTTAATGATTGACTTCTTTAATATTGGATGATGATTAACTGCTTGCCAACCCTAAACTGGTGCCTGATTCTTGGGCAAAGAGTCAATATCAAATATAAATCCACAATAAACTGATTAATGAAAACACATACAATTTAGATAGAATGCCTTACAGACTACCCTTTCACTCCCACACCCCTGTTATCAAATCCTTACACCAATGTTTAACTCTCTGGAATCACCTAAAAGAATTACTCTTTCCTTGAAAGAGCTTATAAGTAATTGCACAATCACCTTGTAATTGGTATATCTAAGATGCCTTGCAAATTAAACATACAATAGTTTAAATGGAAATATAAAGAGACAACAAATGATATAAAATAGAAACTAAAATATATTTTATTAATATGTTACTGCTTCAAATACATTCAATAGACAAAAAGCACAAAGTTCAAACAAAATTGAGAAGTCTGCCTTGCAGTTGTATATTTCACCACCTTTACAAATATGTTTTATCTTGCTATTTATAGAGTCTTAGCCATCTTGGAATCCTTAAAGACTAAGGATGCAAAAATATTCGGATGGCTCAGACCTAACCCTAAAAGATACCAGAAGACAAAATACAATAAGACCTTGAGTGGTGGAAAGACAAAAAGGAATACAATCAAATCTGATCTTCAAATCCTCGATAGCTGGCACCTTTGTCTGTTGATATTCTGGATAGCCTCAAATAGTTATTGTGAGATCTAGTGACCGCCATTATAGGCTAAATTACACTATTCTTTCTGATGACTAACCTCCTTGTGCTCAGAGATCATGTGCCAAGTGTCTCTTTACTCTTCGTCCAGTATGTTCAAGTCAGTTGTTGCAGGCTTCTTTTTCTTGGGCTTGGTGAGAACATCCCATGTTGCAACCTCTGCCTCTGTAGGCCAATTAAAGCTTTGAATGCTTTGTAATTGTTCCTTTTGCCTTTCCCATCTGGCATCTATTATGCTTTTGACATCTGTAACAAACTTATTAAAGTTTGTTTTGGCCTTAAATGCCTCATCTAAGGTTTTATTGAACCTTTCTATATCTAGCTCACCATTGTCATATAAAAATGCCTCTTTATTAGGTAGTAATGCATCAAATTCATTTCTCCATACTTCCACAGCCTTGATCTGACCATCTTATCCCTTCATTGGAGGAATAAACTTATTGTAATCTAAGCCAAACATGTTGACTCTGGCCTCAATCTGATTTTCCTTGCCCTTAAAGAAAGACAAGGTAGCACCAATCTGTTCAATCTCCTCGCCAACTTGTGTTACAATCTATGGGAGATCTGGCCTAAGTGGTTGTAGGGTTGCTAACCTTTCAAATAAACTAGTCCTTACTGACCAGGTCCCAAAATAAGGGTTCAAAGTTGAAACATAATTATTCACCTCCATTTGCAGACCAGGCAACTTGTTATAAGCATTGTGCACTAGATCAACCTTGTCCTTTAGGATATTGATCCTATGTTGTAAGATATTCAAAAAGGCTTCCAAAGCCACATTATTCTGAGCATTGTCCTTCTGCTCTATTTCCTTATCAATATCCCATGCATCCTTTGTTTGTACTAATGTATCCACAACTTGCTTAGGTGGAGTAGGAGAAACTTCGGGGATTTCTTGTAGTTTCTGATTCAACTCTGCCACTAGCTTCTCTAATGCATTGATCTTTATCAAACATAGCTCTCTATCCTTTACCATAGTACTTTCTTCAACAAATAATTTTTGATATCGCTTGGACATTTTTTTAGCTTTTGCTTCATTCAAATGAGAAAATGTGTAAGGGCCTATGAAATCTCTAAATCACCTGTGGTATGGATGGACCATATGATTTTATCCCCATCCATCTTTTCTTATACATTGATGAGTGATGTCTTTTGAGTCTTGGGAGCTAGAGCCCACATAGCTAAAGTTTGGGATTGTGTATTGTATCCACATCCCCTAATCATCTCCCCTACCTGTGTCTCTGATACAATTTTATGTCAGAATTCCTCCTTATATGGTTAATGATAAAAGATGAGGTCATATCCCATCCCTCTACAAGTAACATCCCACTAGACTTAACCAACTATCTAGCTTCATCTGGTGTCATGCTTTCTGATTTAGGATCATAAGCCCGCAATGCTTGCAAGGCTTCACTTGGTATTGATTCTCCTCCTAATTGCAGTTGTGATCCCGCTTGTTGTTGTTTCTCCCATATGAGGAAGTCCTTGAACTCTTTGGTCTTTATAAAATTTTCATCACTTAAGAATTGCTCTTGTTGTAGCTCTCTCTCCTCTTAACATAATAACAAAGGTATCTCAACATTTTCTTCTACATCCTCTCTTTTCTTCTTACCTTCCCTTATAAACTTTCTAAGTTGATGATCATAAGCTCTATTTCTAGTGAACAAAGCACTCACTTTATCCTTTTTCTTCTTCTGTGTCTTAACATTAGAAGGCTCCCCTATTTCCACTTTTTTCTTCTTCTTGGGAGGTTCACCAGTCACCTCATCCTCTTTCTCTTCAGTCAAATCCATTATACCCTCCTCTATTTGAGGTGGCTAATCCATTGGTAGAGGGCTATGTACCGAATAGCTGCTATTACTATATTCTGAGGAAGATTGCTTGTTAGGACCTTTGTCCTTATCTTCTATCTGTTCCTCCAGCTAGTTGCACAGTGTTCTATAAGATTCAATCATCTTGTCCAATCTTTGCAAATAAGGAACATCTGGGAGTAACCCCCAAAAGGGATCCCTTTCTTCTTAAGTTGTTGTTCCAGATCCATCAGTTCTTGGTACTTATCTTCTCTTCTTACAACTTCATCATCCTCTAATATGTTCCTTATTAGGTCTTCTTCTACACATTGCTCGTGCACTTTAGTGTTTGGAATAGTTGGTGTCAAGAGCTTCTTTGCACTTTGAATGAAACCATCTATATCAACATACCTATATAAAGATACACTCATTCTAAAGAGACTTAACCATCTGTTAACTGAATCATATGCCCTCTTGCCAATTGTGAAACCATAAACTTGAAATTTCTGAGGTGTGAATGTACCTTTTCTGTGTGGAGCCAAATGCTCCTTATCAATCAACATGAGTTGCCATATGAATTCCATAACATCAATTTTTGGTGGCACATGGTATGGTAGAATATGTGGTTGCTGGGAGCAATCATAAACTCTTATCAAAGTGAAATTCTTATGGTAGTATAACTCTCCCTAGTTTTGGTCTCCATTCCACTTGTCAAAAAATTTACAAGGTCTCAGAAGATGCAATACCTTGATTGGTAACCTTGTCATGTTGACTCCTAAACAACTTAATATGGGATATACCATCCAATTCTGGAAAGCACATAATTCATCCTCCCTAGAATTATAATTCCACACCCTCAACCAAAGTTGTATAGGGTTGGATTGGCCTTGGTAGAATCTTCTAGGTCTCAAATTTTGCATATCCATGATATTGAAGTTATAAAATAAAATCAAATGCATCAATAAAGAATACTACAAGAATTTAGGCCTGGATTCCTTCTTCTGAATGTCTACAAACCCTTGATGCATTTTGTCAATCACATACTGGATATAATCATAATCTGTGCTGACATGTGGACTTTGAAGGTCTAAAATAATCATCAGAATATCAGAAGATATCCTAACACTACTCCCCATCAACCCCTAAAACTCTACACAGACCATAGGAAATATATTTCATGTAAAAGGCCAAATCTTTGTAGAAGTAGGGTGCAGTGTTATTAGGAATTGGTGCTATGTAATTTCTGGTACCTTTGGGCACATGACCTTGAATCAATTTTTCCACAATGCAAGCTTCCCTTTGTAATATGAGGAAATCTTCAATCTATTGGGAGCAAGCTCAAACATGAAAAGTTAGGCGTTAGCACATATAATTCATGGAATAAGCAAGAAACCAACAAGACATCATCATAGCATCAGATTGAGATAAAACAAGCTATTGCACCCTATACTACTTGTTTGATTTGCTATTTTAGATGGATTGTGAATGTGCTCTCTCAAACACAAATAAAATAGATCCCCAATGCAATGCAACTCATGAATGCAAGATTGGAAACAAAGAAGAGATTCAAGAGCTAGTATGAAGAACTAGTCTCAAATCCTTCTCAAAGATGATTGTCTAAAACTATGGAAATGATATGCAACATGCAAGATAGAAACTATGATTCATTATCCATTATCCTGGCATGCGATTTATAAATGATTCAAACATAAAAATCATGAAACTAGAAATGAATTTCTAAAACTAAAATAACATAATAACAATGCAAGAAATGAGAGATGAAAATACAAGAGGAGAAGACCTCTATTTATAGATTTTTGGGAGAGAAGAGGAGGGCTTGAATGAGGTGGCACCTATGTGGCATCCACATAAGAACCACATAAGGGACACATATGCTTGGAAGGGATGGCGATTTTGGAGTCAAACATAGCATTAAATGTTTGAGTGGCTCAAGATATTCAAGTGGGAGACAAATTTGTAAGAGTATTTAAGAGGAATGGGTGGCCATTTTGGAGAGATTTTTCACACATGTGTGAGCATTCCATTAGCATTAAAAGGGTTAGGAATCACCCTTTTAAGTAGGATCAGAGGGTGATTAGGTCGGTAAGTATGCTTAGGAAGTGAGGTGATGGGTGTAGAGTAGGAATAGGGTAGGCTTAGGGTAGGCTTAGGGTAGGCTTCTAGATTGGATTAATAGGTTTCTAGCTAGGATTTAGATTATAATCCAAATTAGATTTGAATAAATCATAGCTTAGAAGAATTAGGGATATGGAGGATTTTTAATAAATATAAATTTATTAAAAAGGGATTTTATGAGACAAATGTATTTAAATAAAATGCATTAGGATAGTATTTAGATTATTGGTAAATACTAGCAATGAAACTATTTAATTGATTAAATTAAATAGTTAGATGAACAAAAGGGAAATTAATATTAATAATAATATTAATATTTTTGGACATCTACATTTTTCCCCTCTTTGACGTGGCGTCACAAGTGACATTATGTTAAAGACAAGAAAAATAAGTTGCCCTAGAGGAAGAGGGTTTCTAGGAGTCGTGTCGAAGAACGACGATATACGGTTGTGCCCCCTCGAGAAAAGAACACAACAAAGACAATGTTGTGGGATTTCTTGAAAAAGGACAGAACAAGGAGGAGGAAGGGAGGTGGGGTTATAAATAGAAGCCTTCTGAAATGCAACTAAGAATGCAAATGCAATGACGAGCCTTGGGGATCCATTTGTGTGAAAAATATGGAGAGCACATCCGATTTTGATATTGCAAAAGGAGGTATGCACCAGGTGTTAGAAAACACAAATGATAGGATTCCTTTGCATGGACTAGACGCTCAAACAAAAGCACACTACAAAAGACGCATGCATCAGTAGCCACCAGTCATAATGCACCAAGATATAGCAAATCAAGGTAGTGATGAGTAGGTTTAAACTAAAAAATATATATAAAATCAATAAAGAAGGCCTCATGACCAAGCAATCATTTAGTCCAAAGTTCTTTCCATGAACAGGATTGATGTGATTAAGGATTTCATAAGCCGACGCCGGAACCATGCATCCTGACTGGAAAGGATTGGATTAGATTTGATCAAAAGATATTTGATGGCAAAAGATATGAATAGAATGAGGAGCAAGGATAGTCGGTCACAAAACTGATTTGGTGAAAAACATGATTGTTGTCGCAAGAGTCAAAACGACACTAAAAATTTGAAAAATGGAGCGATGCAGAAGGAAGGAAAAGTTGATTGCAATATTTTGGAGAATTTTTTATTTTTTTTGAATTTTTTGCGATTTTTGAATTATTTTTTTGGATTTTTGTAATTTTTAAATGTTTTGGGAATTTTCTGCTCATTTAGACTGTACAATGGGAGTAATAATACAAAAAGATACAGGCGGGGGGAGAAAAGGAAGCGGACAAATTTTTGGGGAAAATAGGGGGCAATAAGAGGGGTAGAGGGCTAAAAGAAGGTCATTTGTGAATAGTGATTGGACAAGAAAAGAGCTCTAGAGAGAAAACATGGCAGATGAGAGGTTGAAGGGGCAGTTGGGAGAGTGCGTGTGGACTCATGGGAAACCCACGGAATGGACGGTTCCTATGAGTAGCATAATCGAGACCTAGTATTTACTATTTTCTAAGTTTTTAATGCTTTCAGGTTGGGTTAGGAGGTCATAAATGCGGGTACAAGCTCGACAGACCAAAAATGCTAGTTCTTGAGCTGGTGTCTGTGAAGACGTCGATCCCCGGATTGATGTCTTCACAGACGTCGATACTCAAACCCGCGTCTGCGAGGATGTCAGTTCTAAACTGGCAACTTCAAAAATGCCGGACTCGGATCTGCATCTTCGAAGACAGGGGTCGAAGTAGAAAACAAGTAGAGACGTCAGTTGAAGAACCAGCGTCTCCGACTGAACCGACGTTTGTGCCAAAAAGGGAAGACACCTAGGGGGAGGGAAAAGGAAGGACCCAGCGGGGCCGGGGATGGGTCGGGAATAGACCTAGGGACATGATGCCCCATTTTGGAAGGGGTTAGGCTAGAATTAGAAGAAAGATGTTATTTACATGGTGGTGTTGGATTTTGAAAGAGCAGTTCCCACCACTGGGATATCGAGAACACTGGCCACTGACGATGGAGTTAGAGGCTTAGCTGACAGATGCAGATTGGGGGTTGCTAGCAGTTGTGGGATTATACTATGTGCCCCAATGGCCTAGGCTACGAGCGCATAATAAGATGATGATTGTGTTGATTGAGCGGTGGCATAGTGACACCACTACATTCAACTTGCCTACTTGAGAGGTGACCATTATGCTAGAGGACGTGTGGAGGATCCTATGGATACCGATCTAAGGACCAGTTCCGCAGTACAGACTAGAGGATAGCGAGCACTATATGGAGATAGCGTTCAGGAGGCCCCTGAGGAGGATACCTAGATACAAGACATGGATGCCCTGGCACTCGGCGGTGGACAAAAGGTTGAGGAGGATAGCACTATTTTAGGCTGGTTTGATCGATGGGAGGATGCTGGCAGACCTGAGCAGTCATGGGTTTGGGATGGGATGGTTGAGGGTTTTGGCAGGGATGTTGGAGGAGGGGATGACCTATTGCTGGGGATACGTTGTCTTGGGATTGTTGTATCATGACTTGCATATGGTTGTGTACTGCGGGGTACGCAACATGGGCATATGGGTGACATTGAGTGTGGGCATGGGAGCACATTGTTGTATTCTGACCGATGAGAGTATGGGAGGCTGGAAAGCCAGGGGATCCCTATGCATGTAGATACAAGCTACCACTAAGATACACTTTTGTGGGCCAGACAGGATACTGGCGACGATTGCTAGATGAGATCCAGGTTTTCTACTGGACTCCATACAGGCTATGTGAGCCCTGGGGAGCGATGGGCTGGCAGGCAAGAGTAGAGGACAGTTTTGAGGATTTCATATACCTCTCATATGTGTAGATAGATTGATTTTTACTAGGGAGGACCATCCACCACATAGAGCAGTACATGCCATCACGGGTCATGAGGCAACTCAGGTTGCAGCAGGGGGTGGTGGCAGAGGATGGTTTACATCATCATGTCACCAGGGAGGTTGGAGTTTGGGGGAGGTACACTAATGCTCTGATAGTGAGGGTGGCATGGAGGAATATGGCACAGGTAGACTATGTGGCCAGGCTAGACATAGCGGACGTCGGGATGACAGTAGAGTATGCAGTCTTGTGGGCCGCACACGTACCTTTACCTCTCAATGACCCAGTACAGGTGGTAGCCCATGAGCAGCTGACAGGGGATATGGAGGTTGATGATGCGACAATAATAGGTGATGCCCCGGAGACCTCAGCAGTAGGACAGAGGAGGAGGCCGCAGCAAAGACGAGTCCGGCCACTAACAGAGGTACAGGTGGAGGGTGGACAGGATGAGGGGCCACCGAGAGATGGACATGATTAGGCACCTCAGGTGCCTATACAAGGACAGGTTTAGGCAATGCAGGTGCTGACACGGGTATAGGCACCACAAGGGCCACGTGGGACACTAATAGGATACATGTCGCAGAAGACACGTGATATTGTCATCACAAAGCGAGACAGTCTATAAACTGAGTGTGTACGGCTACGGGGACTATTAGGGATGACACAGGTGTCAGAGACCAATCTGCAGACAGAGATGACCTGGATCTAGGACTTACTAGCTGCAGAGACAACACGGGCAGACAAGGCCAAGGGTGCGCTTGACACCCTGCAGGGCAGAGTAGACTCAGGCGAGTTCTCGATGGTGGATTTGACCTAGGATGTTGTTGAGCTACGGACAAAGATAGGGACACTAACAAATCAATTGGGTACCCTCACAGAGTAGATGGATTAGGCGACAGAGCATATTATAGCATTGACCTCTTAGAGGGATTCAGCATAGAGGTGGGCTGAATCATATAGGACAGAGCGAGACATCGATCGACAGGCAGCCGGTGTAGGTGGGGTGAGCCAGGTGGTGGAAGAGGCCTTTGTATCACATAGAGACGTAGCCAGAGGAGATAGGGAGGCAGCCCACTATCGGGCATTGTACCATGAGTTAGTACCTGAGGGTAGGAAATACGTATTTTCAGAGAGGTCTCGGTCACAGACCATAGGTCGGGCATCTGCTTCTCAGGGATCAGTTGGGATGCCGCCACGTGCACCACCAGGAGGGGGATCATCACAGCCGCCAGCATGATCTGATTAGAGGATTTTTGTGACACACATATTTTGTATTTTGAGATGAGATGTATATGTATATCAGCACCTAGGTGCATGACGATGTATTTATTGATGACAAACATTGTACTTATGATTATATATATATATATATATATATATGTATGATGACCGATTGATAATTCTATGACTCTATGTGATTCTTATGCACTGATATATTTGACTTTATGATACATATGCTTTATATGAGTACTGACACTAATGCTTGTAGGATGTGATGTTTTATGATTATGTATATACAGGATGAGATGTTTATATGCATGTACCAAGATGTATGTTTATGCATTTGATGTATATTGTAGTATTTTTTTGTGATGTAATGTAATGGATGCATTTAATGTGTTTATGAATGTTTTTATGATGCAATGTATGTAAATGCAATGATCCCAATGAAAATGCAGGGATGATATGAAAATGCAGGTATGCAATGGATGCAACGGATGCAATGGGATTCATGTTTTTGGTGTGTCACATTCAACTGATGAACCAGATAGGTAGACTATAAAGGACCAGGAAAGGAAGGTTAGCATGACGGCGGCTCAGAGTGTTAGTGCGATGGTGAGGAGACTATACATGTCTCAAATATACAAGGAAAAAACCAAGAGATTAGTTACAAGCAAGTATGTACAAAGATTGCTGATGAGACTTGATTGGATCTTGTTGTTTGATGCGTGCGATAGTGTTGGAACACCTAGGGAATATGCGAAATGCTGAGGTTTGTGGGGATGTGATGATGGAGATGGAGGGGAGAAATTTTTTGATAGATAATGGAATGGTCCATTATGTGTGACACCTATTTCCAAGTTCTCATCACCCATACTTGTCCAAGGCTCCTGATTGTCAAGTTTTTACCATTGGACGAAATTTTTCTCTTTACTTTTCTTTTTTGATTTTTGATTTTTTTTTATGTTGTCCAAGCGCCTATTTGCCAGGTTTTCACCGGGACAACCATTTTTCAACTTCTTTTTCTGCTTTTTTGAGGTTTTTTCAGGACTGTTTGACATTGTTTTTGTACTTTTTTTAGGACTTTTTATACTTTTTATGGATTTTTTTAGATAATTGGAATGAATAACCAGCTGTCAGGCATAAAAGCACCTAAGATGAATGATGTTGATAGGATCATTCAAGGGTTCTCCTTTAGGAGTGGAGAGATGATATGCCCCAGAACTGAAGTATGCAGTGACAATGTATGGGCCTTGCTAGGTAACCTCGAACTTACCTTTCTTTTCTCCATCAGTAACCACTTTATGATTTTTCTTTAGCACAAAGTCCCCTACCTGAAACTGGCGTGGGTGGACTTTCTTGTTATAGTTCTGCTTGAGTCTATTTTGATAGACAATTAGGTGATCATAGGCTTGCTAGGGCTTTTCATCTAGTAGATCAAGTTGTGTGAGTCTTGCCACTCGGTAGTCTTCATCATCGATCAGGCCTCTCAGTGATACTCGGAGGGATGGCATTTTGATCTCAATTAGAAAGACAACTTCAACACTATAGACTAGGGAATATGGAGTAGTGCCTATAGGAGTACGGTAGGAAGTGCGATATGCCCAGAGGGCGGGGTTGATCTGGAGATGCCAGTCACGACCAGTATCATTGACAATTTTCTTGAGGATTTTGAGGAGATGTCGGAATGTGATATGAGGAAATCTTAAATCTGTTGGGAGCAAGCTCAAACATGAGAAGTTAGCGGGTTAGCACATATAATTCATGGAATAAGCAAGAAACCAACAAGACATCATCATAACATCAGATTGAGTTAAAACAAGCTATTGCACCCTATACTACTTGTTTGATTTTATCTTTTAGATGGATTGTGAATGTGCTCTCTCAAACACAAATAAAATGGATCCCAAATGCAATGCAACTCATGAATGCAAGATTGGAAACAAAGAAGAGATTCAAGAGCTAGTATGAAGAACTAGTCTCAAATCCTTCTCAAAGATGATTGTCTAAAACTATGGAAATGATATGCAACATGCAAGATAGAAACTATGATTCATTATCCATTATCCTAGCATGTGATTTCTAAATTATTTAAACATAAAAAGCATGAAACTAGCAATGAAATTCTAAAACTAAAATAACATAATAACAATGCAAGAAATGAGAGATGAAAATACAAGAGGAGAAGGCCTCTATTTATAGATTTTTGGGAGAGAAGAGGAGGGATTGAATGAGGTGGAACCTATGTGGCATCCACATAAGGGACATATAGGCTTGGAAGGGATGGGTTTTTTGGAGTCAAACATAGCATTAAATGTTTGAGTGGCTCAAGATATTCAAGCGGGGGACAAATTTGTAAGAGTATTTAAGAGGAATGGGTGGCCATTTTGGAGAGAATTTTCACACATGTGTGAGCATTCCATTAGCATTAAAAGGGTTTGGAATCACCCTTTTAAGTAGGATCAGAGGGTGATTAGGTGGGGAAGTATGCTTAGGAAGTGAGGTGATGGGTGTAGAGTAGGAATAGGGTAGGCTTCTAGATTGGATTAATAGGTTTCTAGCTAGGGTTTAGATTATAATCCAAATTAGATTTGAATAAATCATAGCTTAGAAGAATTAGGGATATGGAGGATTTTTAATAAATATAAATTTATTAAAAAGGGATTTTATGAGACAAATGTATTTAAATAAAATACCTTAGGATAGTATTTAGATTATTGGTAAATACTAGCAATGAAACTATTTAATTGATTAAATTAAATAGTTAGATGAACAAAAGGGAAATTAATATTA
The DNA here is from genome assembly GCA_018584345.1 of Thuja plicata. Lineage (NCBI taxonomy): Eukaryota > Viridiplantae > Streptophyta > Pinopsida > Cupressales > Cupressaceae > Thuja > Thuja plicata. The sequence continues at coordinate 3,322,039 of MU227817.1, forward strand.
ATAATAATATTAATATTTTTGGACGTCTACATTTTGCCCCTCTTTGATGTGGCGTCGCAAGTGATGTTACGTTAAAGACAAGAAAAATAAGTTGCCCTGGAGGAAGAGGGTTTCTAGGAGTCATGCCGAAGCAACGACGATATAGGGTTGTGCCCCCTCGAGAAAAGAACACAACAAAGACAATGTTGTGGGATTTTATCAAAAAAGGACACAACAAGAAGGAGGAAGGGAGAGGGGTTTATAAATAGAAGCCTTCTGAAATGCAACTAAGAATGCAAATGCAATGACGAGCCTTGGGGATCCATTTGTGTGAAAAATATGGAGAGCACATCCGATTTTGATATTGCAAAAGGAGGTATGCGCCAGGTGTTAGAAAACACAAATGATAGGATTCCTTTGCATGGACTAGACGCTCAAACAAAAGCACACTGCAAAAGATGCATGCATCAGTGGCCACTAGTCACAATGCACCAAGATATAATAGATCGAGGTAGTGATGAGTAGGTTTAAACTGACACAAAAATATAAAATCAATAAAGAAGGCCTCATGACCAAGCAACCATTTATTCCAAAGTTCTTGCCATGAACAGGATTGATGTGATTAAGGATTCGATAAGCCGACGCCGGAAGGATGCATCTTGACGGGAAAGGATTGGATTGGATTTGATTAAAAGATATTTGATGGCAAAAGCTGTGAATAAAATGAGGAGCAAGGATAGTCGGTCGTAAAACTGATTTGGTGAAAAACATGATCGCAGTAGCAAGAGTCAAAACGACACTAAAAAATAAAAAAATGGAGCGATGCGAAAGGAAGGAAAAGTTGATTGCAATATTTTGGAGATTTTTTTAATTTTATTTTTTTGAATTTTTACGAGTTTTTTTTTGGATTTTTATAATTTTTAAATGTTTTGGGAATTTTCTGCTCATTTAGACTATACAACAGGAGTAATAATACAAAATATACAGGCAGGGGGAGAAAAGGAAGCGGACAAATTTTTGAGGAAAATGGGGGGCTATAAGAGGGGCGGATGGCTAAAAGAAGGTCATTTGTGAATAGTGGTTAGATGAGAAAAGAGGTCTGGAGAGAAAACTTGGTGGATGAGAGGCTAAAGGGGCAGTTGGGAGAGTGTGTGCGGACTCATGGGAGACCCACAAAGCGGCCGGTTTCTGTGAGTAGCGTAATCAAGACCTAACATTTACTATTTTTTGAGTTTTTCATGCTTTTAGGTTGGGTTAGGGGGTCATAAATGGGGGTAGAAGCTCGACAGACTGGAAATGTCGATTCTTGAACTGGTGTCTGCGAAGACACCGATCCCCAGATTGTCGTCTTTGCAGTGACAGTCCTCAAACGCACATCTGCGAGGACGTCTGTTCTGAACTGACATCTTCAAAGACGTCGGACCTGGATCTGCATCTTCGAAGACAAGGGTCAGAGAAGAAAACAAGCAAATACGCTGGTTGAAGAACCAATGTCTCCAACTGAACCGACGTCTGTGCCAAAAAGGGCAGACGCCTAGGGGAGTGAAAAGGAAGGACACGACGGGGGCCGGGGATGGGTCGAGAATAGACCTAAGGACATGATGCCCCATTCTGGGAGGGGTTAGGCTAGAAGCAGAAGAAAGATGTTATTGACATGGTGGTGTTGGATTTTTCAAGAGCAGTTCCCACCACTGGGATCTCATGAGTACTGGCTACCGACAATGGAGCTAGAGGATCACTTGAAGGATGCGGATTGGGGGCTACTAGCAGCTGTGGGATTAGACTATGTGCCCCAATGGCCTAGGCTATGGGCGCACAATAGGATGATGACTTTGTTGATTGAGCGGTGGTACAGTGACACCACTACATTCCACTTGCCTACTTGAAAGGCGACGATTATGCTGGAGAACGTGTGGAGGATCCTATGGATACCGATCTGAGGACCAGTCCCGCAGTACAAACTAGAGGATAGCAAGCACTATATGGAGATAGTGTTCAGGAGGCCCTTGAGGAGGATACTCAGATACAGGACATGGATGCCCTGGCACCCGGTAGTTGACAGGAGGGTGAGGAGGATAGCACTGTTTTAGGCTAGTTTGATCGGTGGGAGGATCCTGGCAAACCTGGCCAGTCATGGGTTTGGGATGGGATGGTTGAGGGTTCTGGCAGGGATGTTGGAGGAGGGGAAAACCTATTGTTGGGGATACGTTGTCCTAGGACTGTTGTATCATGACTTTCATATGGTTGCATACTAAGGGGTACACAACATGGGAACAAGGGTGACATTGGTACTAGTGTGGGCATGGGAGCACATTGATGTGTTCTAACCGATGAGAGTACGAGAGGCTCAGAAGTTAAGGGAGTCCTATGCATGTAGATACATGCTACCATTGAGATACACTTTTGTGGGCCAGATAGGATACTAGCGACGATTGCTAGATGAGATCGAGGTTTTTCGCTAGACTCCATAGAGGCTATGTGAGCCCTGGGGAGCGATGGGCTGACAGGCAGGAGTAGAGGATGATTTTGAGGATTTCATATACCTCTCATATGTGCAGATAGATTGATTTTTACTAGGGAGGACCATCCACCAGATAGAGCAGTATAGGCCATCATGGGTCATGAGGCAGTTCAGGTTGCAGGAGGGGGTGGTGGTAGAGGATGGTTTACATCCTCATGTCACTAGGGAGGTTGGATTTTGGGGGAGGTACACTGGTGCTCTGATAGTGAGGGTGGCGTGGAGGACTATAGCACATGTAGACTATGTGGCCAGGCCAGACATAGTGGACGTCGGGATGACAGTAGAGTATGGGGCCTTGTGGGCCACACACACACCTGTACATCTCACAAACCTAGTATAGGTGGCAGCCCATGAGCATCCGATAGGGGATATGGAGGTTGATGATGGGACAATAGTAGGAAATGCCCCAGAGACCTCAACAGTAGGACAGAGGAGGCCGCAGCAAAGACGAGTCCGGCCACTAACAGAGGTACTAGTGGAGGGTGGACAGGATGAGGGGCCACAGGAGCCACTGAGAGATGGACATGATTAGGCACCTTAGGTGCCTATACAGGGATAGGTTCATGCACCATAGGTGCTTACATAGGTACAAGCACCACTAATAGGATACGTGTTGTAGGAGACACATGATACCGTCGTCACAAAGTGAGATAGTCTCTAGACTGAGTGTGCGTGGCTACGGGGAGTACTAGGGATGGCACAGGTGTTAGAGACCAGCCTACAGATAGATATGACCTGGATCAAGGGATTACTAGCTGTAGAGATGAGATAGGCAGATATGGCCAAGGGTGCGCTTGACACACTATAGGGTAGAGTAGACTCAGGCGAGTTCTTGATGGTGGACTTGACCTAGGATGCTGTTGAGCTACGGACAGAGATAGGGACACTGACAAATCAGTTGGATACCCTCACAGAGTAGATGGATTAGGCGACATAGTAGATTATAGCATTGACCTCTGAGAGGGATTCAACACAGAGGTGGGCTGAGTCATATAGGACAGAGCGAGACATCGCTCGACAGGCAGCCAGTGCAAGTGGGGCAATCTAGGTGGTGGAAGAGGCCTTTATAGCACATAGAGATGTAGCCAGAGCAGGTAGAGAGGCAGCCCACTATTGGGCACCATACCATGAGTTAGTACTTGAGGGAAGGAGACATGTATTTTCAGAGAGGTCTCGGTCACAGACCACAGGTCGGGCATCTGCGTCTCAGGGATCAGTTGGGATGTCGCCACATGCACCACCAGGAGGGGGATCATCACAGCCACTAGCATGATCTAATTAGAGGATTTTTGTGACACACATTTTTGTATTTTGAAATGAGATGTATATGTATATATGCACCTAGGTGTATGATGATGTATTTATTGATGACAAACATTGTACTTATGATTGTATATATATATATATATATATGATGACAGATTGATGATTCTATGACTCTATGTGATTCTTATGCACTGATACATTTGACTTTATGATACATATTCTTTATATGAGTACTTACACTGATGCTTGCAGGATGTGATGTTTTATGATTATGTATATACAGGATGAGGTGTTTAGATGCATGTACCTAGATGTATGTTTAGGCATTTGATGTATATTGTAGTATTTTTTTGTGATGTAATGTAATGGATGCATTTAATATGTTTATGAATGTTTTTATGATATAATGTATGTAAATGCAATGATACCAATGAAAATGCAGGTATGCAGTGGATGCAACAGATGCAATGGGACTCATGTTTTTGGTCTGTCACATTCAACTGATGAACCAGATAGGTGGACTATAAAGGACCAGGCAAGGAAGGTTAGCATGACGATGACTTAGAGTGTTAGTGCGATAGTGAGAAGACTGGACATGTCTCAAATATACAAGGACAAAACTGAGCAATTAGTTACAAGCGAGTATGCACAAAGATTGCTGACGAGACTTGATTGGATCTTGTTGTTTGATGTGTGCAATAGTGTTGGAACACCTAGGGAATATGCAAAATGCTTAGGTTCATGGGGATGTGATGATGGAGATGGAGGGGAGCGAGATTTTGATAGATAATGGAACGGTCCATTATGTGTGATGCTTGTTGCCAAGTTTTCATCACCCATACTTGTCCAAGGCGCCTGATTGTCAAGTTTTCACCATTGGACAAAATTTTTCTCTTTACTTTTCTTTTTTGACTTTTGATTTTTTTTTTGATGTTTTTTATGTTGTCCAAGCACCTATTTGCCAGGTTTTCACTGAGAGAACCATTTTTTCAGCTTCTTTTTCTACTTTTTTTATGTTTTTCAACACTGTTTGACATTGTTTTTGTACTTTTTTTTAATGACTTTTTATACTTTTTATGGATTTTTTTAGATAATTGGAATGAATAACCAGTTGTTAAGCATAGAAGAACCTAAGATGAATGATGTTGATAGGATCATTAAAGGGTTCTCCTTCAGGAGTGGAGAGTTGATATGCCCCATAATCGAAGCATGCAGTGACAATGTATGGGCCTTGCCAGGTAACCTTGAACTTACCTTTCTTTTCTCGATCAGTACCCACTTTTTGATTTTCCCTTTAGCACAAAGTCCCCTACCTGAAACTGGTGTGGGTGGAATTTCTTGTTATAGTTCCACTTGAGTCTATTTTGATAGACAATCAGGTGATCATAGGCTTGCTGGCGCTTTTCATCTAGTAGATCAAGTTGTGCGAGTCTTGCCACTCGGTAATCTTCATCATCGATCAGGCCTCTCAATGATACTCAGAGGGATGGAAGTTTGATCTCAATTGGTAAGACAACTTCAACACCGTAGACTAGGGAATATGGAGTAGTTCTTGTAGGAGTATGGTAGGAAGTGCAATATGCCCAGAGGGCGGGATTGATTTGGAGATGCCAGTTACGACCAGTATCATTAACAACTTTCTTGAGGATTTTTAGGAGATGCCATAATGTAATATGAGGAAATATTCAATCTATTGGGAGAAAGCTCAAACATGAGAAGTTAGCGGGTTAGCACATATAATTCATGGAATAAGAAAGAAACCAACAAGACATCGTAACATCAGATTGAGCTAAAACAAGCTATTGCACCCTATACTACTTATTTGATTTGCTTGTTTAAATGGATTGTGAATGTGCTCTCTCAAACACAAATAAAATGGATCCCCAATGCAATGCAACTCATGAATGCAAGATTGGAAACAAAGAAGAGATTCAAGAGCTAGTATGAAGAACTAGTCTCAAATCCTTCTCAAAGATGATTGTCTACAACTATGGAAATAATATGCAACATGCAAGATAGAAACTGTGATTTATTATCCATTATCCTAGCATGTGATTTCTAAATTATTTAAACATAAAAAGCATGAAACTAGTAGTGAACTTCTAAAACTAAAATAGCATAATAACAATGCAAGAAATGAGAGATGAAAATACAAGAGGAGAAGGCCTCTATTTATAGATTTTTGGGAGAGAAGAGGAGGGCTTGAATGAGGTGGCACCTATGTGGCATCCACATAAGAGCCACATAAGGGACATATATGCTTGGAAGGGATGACTATTTTGGAGTCAAACATAGCATTAAATGTTTGAGTGGCTCAAGAAATTCAAATGGGGGACAAATTTGTAAGAGTATTTAAGACAAATGGGTGGCCATTTTGGAGAGAATTTTCACACGTGTGAGCATTCCATTAGCATTAAAAGGGTTTGGAATCACCCTTTTAAGTAGTATCAGAGGGTGATTAGGTGGGGAAGTATGCTTAGGAAGTGAGGTGATGGGTGTAGAGTAGGCTTAGGATAGACTTCTAGATTGGATTAATAGGTTTCTAGCTAGGGTTTAGAGTATAATCCAAATTAGATTTGAATAAATCATAGCTTAGAAGAATTAGGGATATGGAGGATTTTTAATAAATATAAATTTATTAAAAAGGGATTTTATGAGACAAATGTATTTAAATAAAATACATTAGGATAGTATTTAGATTATTGGTAAATACTAGCAATGAAACTATTTAATTGATTGAATTAAATAGTTTCCTCAGCTTGGTCGTTACCTTGAGGAGGGTATGCCGAAGCGGCAGACGATGTGATAGAGGATGAATTTGGATATCTGGACACTTGTAGTGAGTGTGAGCAGAATTGCTTCAACCCACTTTGTGAAGTACTCTATTGTTGTTATTATGTATTTGTGGCCTTCAGAAGAGAGGGGGGTAATCTTACCAACGAGGTCAAAACCCCAACAGGAGAAAGGCCATGGGGGCGCAGGCTGGAGGTCATATGTAGGAGCATGGATCAAATTGGCATGCTGTTGACAAGGTAAGCACTTCTTGACAAACTCACAAGCATCATGTTCCATTGTAGGCCAATAGTATCCTATTCGTAAAAGTTGCTTGGCTAGGACCATGCCACTTGTGTGGGTACCGCAGATTCTAGCATGTACCTCTTGTAAAGCCTGGGCGGCCTCATTTTCATCTAAACATCTCGAGAGCACATTGTGATAGCCTCAATGATAAAGGGTGTTGGCTTCGAGGGTGTAGCAGGAAGCTCTATGAATAAAGTTTTGGCGTTGGGTTGAGGTGAGATGAGGGGATATGATACCATTTTGTAGGTAAGCCTAGATATTGTGGTGCCATGGGGACTGGGGACCAACCAAGACACATACGTGATTTGATTCATCATTCTCATAAGCGGGAGCATGAAGTTGCTCAACTGAGAATTCTTATTGTGTAGACCCGTGAGGAATCTCTAAGAGGGAGCCAATTATCACCATTGTGTTAGCGGCCTTGTTCTGCAAGCATGGTACTTGTGTTATCTGCAAGTGGAGGAAATGCTCTTTCATCTTGTCAACCATCTCCTTATATGGCATCAATTTTTCATCTTTGGTTTGATAATCATCGAGGACTTGTTTGATGATGAGTTGGGAATCACCAAAGACATGTATATTTGTGATGTTCCATTCTATAGCCATGCAGAGTCCTGTGACTAGTGCCTCATATTCTACAATGTTGTTCGTGCAGGGAAATCCCAATTTGAATGACATAGGGATATAGTCACCTTGCGGTGTGATGAAAATTATTCCTGCCCCTGCACCATGGGCTGTGTAGGATCCATCAAAGTAGAGTTGCCAAGTGGGTTGCTCTTATATGATGTACAAATGCTCATCTGGAAATTCTGTGACCAAAGGGTATGCATCCACCAATGATGCTTCTTCTTTCTGATTTGAGATGACCTTCCCTTTAATGACTTTTTCTGTCTACATATTGAATATCAAACTCGCTTAATAACATAACCCATTTTTCCATTTGACCTGTGAGAGTAGTCTTGGAGAGTAGGTATTTGAGAGGGTCCACTTTTGAAATGAGATTGCTTGTATGACTAAGCATATAGTGGCAAATTTTTTGAGCGGAGAAAACCACTGCCATACATGCTTTTTTCCATAGGGGAATAATTGAGCTCATAACCTACTGTATGCAAAATAGATGTGCATCTACTCTAAATGAGATATTAATCAATCTAACTAATAAACCAATCTAACTAATAAATCAATATAAATGCAAACACAATTAAGAATACAAGTTTAAATGAAGCAAATAAATAAAGTTGCCTTCACCTACCCAATGCATCTTGTCTCCATTGCCCTCCTAGCTTTGGTTTCTTGAATGTATGTTGAGCCCTCCGATTTCCAAATGAAGCTCTTTTGTTCAAGATGCTACCAAAGTGTGGAGATTGTATGAATGAATGCAAAATGGTTTAAAACCTTGATTGTGCAAATGGATGATGGAATGCTTGTGAAAATGCTTGATTGCTTGAAATGGATGCTTGGATGCTTGTGAAAATGCTTGATTGCTTGAATGCTTGGATGCTTGAATACTTGAATGCTTGTTGCTTGAATACTCACTACTAGATCACAAAGGGGGAATGAGGCTTCTTTTATAGGATTTTGGAGGACCTAAGCCTAGGTGGCATGATCCTAGGGTGGAGAATGAAAGGTGGAAGATCCTAGGGTTACTATTGACTTGGTTGAAGGGGTTGAGAGAAAAGGGGATATAGTTGGAATGCGAGAGAAAGAATAGGGAGGATGTTCCTCCTATATTGGCATAAAGGAGAAGAAGATGGAAGGGCAAGACACATGTCAAGTGTCTCACAAAGACCATGGAGAGGAAAGGGGAAGGACTCATTCCTCATGAGGACTCTTGGTACAAGTGTCCCACGAGTCACCTTGGACTCTTAGAGGTGGCTTGAGAAGCTCCTTAGGAATAGGAATTGCTTCTTGACTTGGTGTAGGAGAAGACATGTGGTCATGAGACCAAGTCTTATAAGGCCACATAGTCCTTAAGAATAGGACATGTGTGGGTGAGGATAATGATTAATTATTAATTAATAATAATTAATTATTTTAGCCAAGGTGATGTGTAAGGTGACTAGGTTTATGAGGTGGACTAGGGGACTTAGTCATATTTAGTGATTGTGTATTTAATTAAATCACTTTTAATAGAACTAATTTAGAAGACCTAGGATAAGAAGCATAGACTATAGTGAATTTATCTAATAAATATAATAATTTATTAAACAAATAGAAGAAATACACATTAATTAAATAATAAATATTTAATCAATTCATCAAGTCAACATTAATTAAATAATAAATATTTAATTAATTGATTAATTAACAAAGCCATTTTTTAGTGTATACACCTACCAAAGTCTGACTGATGTAATAAATAGCTCTTTCTTTGCCTTCATCATCCAACTGCGCAAGGAGTGCCCCTAGTGTTGTAGTAGCAGAAATGTGCAGGATGAGTGGTTGGCCGGGTACAGGTGGTACCAAGATGGGTGGATTAGCCAAGTATTCTATGATCTTTTCAAAACTCTTCTGACACTGAGCATCCCATTTGAAAGTGTTATCTTTTCGCAGGAGATGAGTAAATGGTTGGCACTTGTCTACTAACTGAGAGATAAAACAATGCAGAGATTGTAACTTTCCTTGGAGGCTGCGCAGTTGTCAGAGTATTTTTGGTGGAGGCATTTCTATGATAGCTTGTACCTTTTTGGATATATTTCAATACCTCTTATGGATACAATGAATCCAAGGAGCTTTCCTAATGTGACCCCGAAGACACACTTCTTAGGGTTGAGCATTAGGCAGTAGTGTCCAATCCTGTTAAAGACGCATTCCAAAACATCTAGGTGATCTTCCCTTTTAACTGATTTTTCCAAGATATCATCTACATAGTGTTCAAGGATCTTGTGAATCATGTCATGAAAAATGACTGTCATGGCCCTCTAATAGGTTTCCCCAGTGTTCTTTAAGCCAAATGGCATCATATTATAGAAGAAGGTGCCCTAGGGGGTTGTGAATGTTGTCTTGTGTTGATCTTCTTCTGCAATATAGATCTGATTATATCTGGAAAAGTCATCCATGAGTGAAAACATCTCATGTCCCACTATGAGATCTACTATCATGTCTATGTTTGGCGGTGGGAAATTGTCCTTGGGACATGCCTTGTTGAGATCTCAGAAGTCTGTACATATCCTGATTTATTTGTCGGGTTTAGACACTAGCACTGTATTGGAAATCCATTCAGAGTAGTCAATGGTGCGGATGATTTTGGGTTGGAGTAACTTCTCTAGCTCTTCTTTGACAAGTAGTACCACTTTGGGGTGCATCTTTCCAAGCTTTTGTTTGATAGGTTTGATGTTTGGGTTTACTGCTAGATGGTGAACCACCAAGTTGGGGTCTAATCCCAACATGTGGGAATAAGACCATGCAAACTTATTTATGGATTCCTTCAAGAGAGTGACGAGATCTCTTTCTTTTGCTTCAGTCATAGGTGTTGCTATGTATGTGATGACGGGATTCTCTTTTGTGCCTAGGTTGACAGGTTTTATTTCTTTGATGAGAATCAAGGATTGTTCAGGCCTATAATCATGGATTAGAGGAAGAGGAGAATATTCATCCTCTGGCACCTCGAAGAGATTTTTACCAACGGATATGCCCTTTGTTTTTACTATTTTGTGATCAGATAGTGCCTGAGAGGGGTTTTCGCTAGGGGGTCAATTTTTCTCTTTTTTATTTTTGTTTTCTACTTCATTTTTGTGATTGAAGTTCTCCTCTTCCCCAAAGTATGCCTTTGGATCCAGTTTGTATACATTTGCTGAATCTTGCCCCCAGTCATTGCTCTATTCAACTGCTCCCATAAATTTTAAGAGTGTGTCCTCGCTTTGGAACTCGTCAACATGTACAACACTTGGTTGGTCCCAATCTATGAGTTCAGGATGGCGGAGGGGAAGTTCAATGAAGAGAATGGAAAGTTGGCATAGGATAGAATTTCCCAGGAAGGTTTCATCGTCAAAGACATCGTCATAGGCTCTCACAAATTTCTCTTCCAGGACATCTTCGATTTCAATGATTTCGCCCAGGGGAGGATAAGAGGCATAAATGTTCTCACTGGTGCCCCCATTCATGTCATATTCCATGCCAAGGCCTAGGTGCTTTTCTTATCAAGTAGGTACAATAGGATCCTTAATTCCTCGCTCTTCATAACCGAGGCCACCTCCCTAGTAATTCCATTTTTCTGTCACCATCTTGTGAGTTGAAGGGTACTTACCTTTGAAGTAATTGAGGTGACTAGTGGCTTTGGGTGGTGGATCCTTATAGAGCCATTGGTTGATGTCTGGTGTCATTTCCTGGCTATTCAAAATACCATTTGAGATAAAAGTGGTTGGACCCCATTATAGCGGCTTGGTTATTTTGGGTAATGTCTTGCTTAGATTAGGTTGGTGGCCTTGAGTGTGTGGATCAACTGGTAGTGCTCCGACTATGAAGGCATCATAAAGACTATACTCACCACAAACTTTGTTGTTGATCTTGACCATTGAAAAGGTGGAGGAAAGGATGGTCTCTGGGTCTGAATGGGTTCAAGATGAACTAGTGATAGAGGTGCTAATGTCGATCCCAACACAGTGATTGGAATGTGGGAAGGAGGTTTCCAATGCATTACAGTATGCGAAGGGTTTGGGATTTGCGTGGATGGTAATTTCAGTGTCGTTATATGGGAATTTGATGCACTAATGGTAGGTGGATGGGACAACTTGCATAGAATGGATCCATGGGCATCCAAGGAGGATGTTGAAGGGAAGGTCAAGATCAACAATGTGACATACTGTATCTTGGATAGTAGGGCCCACTTTGATGGGAAATGAAATGGTGCCTTCAGAAGTGCATTCTAGATTGTTATATGCTTTGATTGTTATGACATCATTTGTTATATTAGCTTCAGTGCAACCCAATTGTTTGATGAATTTTAGAGTACACAAATTTAGGGCCGAACCATTATCTATCATGACTGGAAAAATCTTTAACCATGACAGCAATACAGAGTGGAAGATTATGATCGGGTTCTTCTGAGGGTAAATCTGTTGGTTTAAAGGAGACCCCACAAGATGCAGACAAGTGGCCAACAAGGTTCTAGAATTCAGTGAGGTTGATGTTGCTGGGAACACGTGATTCTTGTAGGGATTTATTGAGGATCTCTTGATAGGTGGGTGAGGTGCGGAGGAGATCCAGGATGGAAATTTGGGCAGGAGTATTCCCTAGGTGTTCTAATAGGTTGTATTGGGTACCAGTAGATGGAATGATACTTGCACCTACAATTATTATTCTGCCTCGACATGTGGTGACTGCGCATTGGTTATTGACACCCTTGACATGAATGACATTGATGGAGGACTGGACTTGGGATATGCAGTCGATGAGATTATCATAGTTGATATATGCATTTGTATAATCTTTGCTGTCGACATTTTCTCCTTGCTTACCCTTCCCCTGGTCAGAGGATTGAGTGGGATTTCCTGGGCCTTTACCTGAGGTGTGTTCAGGAAATGCATTTTGATAGATTTTAAGGCCCACGTTTGGCAATGGTTGGGTAGGAGAGTCCACTTTGAGCTCTTTGCGGTCAATGAGTTCCTGGATGTAATGTTTTAACTTCATGCATTTGATGGTGGTGTGTCCCTTAACACGATGGTAATCATAGTACTCATTGTCTTTATACCAGGCAGTCTTAGGTTTTGAGTCATCAAATGGCTGCATTTTTGGGTACACGACTTGGTTAGCTTGGACCATCTTGTAGAAGATGACATCTATGGGTTTACCCAAGGGGGTAAATGTGCATTTTGGTGCATTCTAAGCACGAGGCCTTTGTTGTCCATGTGGGACTGATATATCATTTGTTCTGGTTCACATGACCTTGGTAGTTGGGTTGATATGATGTCCCTAGAGGGGGATAGATAGTCACGCCTTGAGGGCATATGTTTTGCTGGTACATTGGTTGGGGATACGTGGGAGCGGGCTATTGATACATGGGAGGAGTTTGAGGGTATACTGGCGGTGCTTGCTGATAAGTTTGGGTAGGTGCGTTGGGACCAACCACCACAACCTAAACATGTTTGGTGTTAGTGGCTCCGTCAGTTACTGTGTTCTTGTTCTTGTTCCAATACCATGATCGATCATTATTATGTTTGTCAGGCTGGGATTCTTTGTAGTGCTTGATGGTATCATCTTCTATGAGACCTCTCTTAAGATCAATGCCTTTGATTATGATGTCTTGATAAGTTTGTATATAGTTCATGCGCATATGATAGGCAAGCTTAGGATGGAGGTTGTTAATGAAGATTTTGATAAGATGTTGCTCAGGGGGTTGATAGGAAAACCTTGTAGTAAGCCCTTGCCAGAGCTGAAGGTAATCGGCCAGACTCTCTCCTCCCTTTTGATTGGAATTACATAAATCAAGGAGAGAGAGCTCATTCTCTACGTTGTGCACATATTGGGCCACAAACTTCTCAGATAGTTGAGTGAAAGTAGAGACTGTGCCATAGGGGATTTTGTAGAACCACTCAAGAGTGGCCCCTCCTAAGCTTTTGGCAAATAGTCTCATGAGGAAATTATTTCTATAGGCCACTTCTTGGCATTCCATGTAGAATTCTTTCACGTGGCTCACAGGATCTCCCTTCCCTTGATATTTATCAAATTTAGGTGTTTCAAAGTGCTTGGGGAAGGGTATTGCAGTGATAGATCGATCAAACGGGTAAGGAAACACCTCTTCAAACTTGAATGTTTTAGCCTCGGTCCCTACTTTTAGCTCTTTGAGAGCGTTCTTCATTTCCCCCATTCATGATTGATTTGTGCTGGAGGATTATTAACCTCGATTGCATTGGTTCCCTGAATTTGATATGGATCAAATGGAAAATATGGGGGATTCTGCAGGGGATATTGTGGTGTTTGATATGATAGTTGTTGGTCAGTGTATATGGGTTGTTGTGGTGGAAGCTGTGGCTGAGGGGAATATTGTAGTGGAGGAGGTGGTGACGCTTGATAGGGTTGTTACAACTGCTGGAAGTATGCTTGTATTTGCTGAGGCATTGGATAAGTGGGTTGAGCCTGTTACACACCTACATAGGTTGGAGGATAAGTTTTCTATGGTGGAATGCCCCTAGTGGCTGTAGCGAGGTAATTGGTGTTACTGGGAACACTGAATTGCTGTGGTGGTGGAATGGTTTGTGATGTAGTGGAAGATGGCATGGCTAGGTAGTTGGTGGAATAATTTTGTTGTTGTTGCGTTGGTTGGAGGACAATGTGCATGCTAGTGAAAGGATTAGTGAGTTGTTGTAGCGGTTGTATTGTGAAGGGATTTTCCCCCTACATTTGTGGTTGTGGTTGTTGGGTAGTTTGGATGATTGGTTATGCTGCTGTGAAGGGGTTGGTGTGTTGTTTTGGTGCTTGGGATGTGAATGGGTTGGCATTTTGTTGTTGTTGTTGTTGTTGTTGGGTTGGTTGTTGGGTAGATTGTTGCAGCTGGATTGGTTGTTGCTGTTAGATAGGTTGCTAGGAGATTATTTTTTGTTGTTGGATAGGTTGCTACTGCTGGATAGGTGGGATGGGAATTGGTGTTATGGTGAAGGGTTTGGTAGATGTTTTCTGCATAGGAAGGTTTGGGTTGAGTTGCGCTTGAGGCAGAACTATTGGTATATGTTGTGGTTGCATTGCTAGTGGAGTAGGGAAGGTGGACCCTTACAAAAATAAGGGTTGGTTACAAGCGTTGGTAGGTGGCATGCCTATGGTGAAGTGTGTTTGTTGATGTGGGTATGCGGTGGAAGAAAAAGGTGGAACATGCATGGAGATTTGGGTGCTTTGATGTTGCGAACTAGTTGTTGTATTCTTAATGGGCTAAGTGAGGATGGGTGGAATGGCGGTTTCCTAGGTGTTGACTGGTGGTGGTGGGAATTTTGCTACAAATGTTGGGAACGCTTGTGAAAGCAGAGCTACTGTGGATTGAGGAGGTTCTTGTGTAGAGATATGGGATATTATTTGTGCTACTAATGTTGGATCAGGAGGCGGGGCTCCCGAGGTAGATGAAGGTGTCATGTGCATGATGGAGGGTGGGATGGAAGGTTGGACTACTTGTGCAATAAGGGTTTCCACCTATAGAGATCGCTGAAGTGGATCTAAAACTTTGTTTCTAGTGGGATGATAATGTTCCCCTGAAAGTGCCATAGGTCGTGTGACAAGTGTGGGTATAATCCAAGGCAGGAGTTGAAGTCCTTATTGCTGAATGTCTAAGAGTACTTGACTACTATTACATCCACTCATGGCATTTCACCATGTGGACATGCCCTGGATGATTGATAAATGTCTCTATGGTACTCATGGTGGGAGTCTTATTAGTATCTACCCAGATGTGCTCAATTTGTTTGTTGGGCTAAGGCACATAAGTAACCATGGTGTTCGTGTGGTTAATCACGAGATTAGATGAACTAGCTACAAAGTTAGGGTCCATGTCCTTCCTCTTCTTAGTGGCTCGTGTAATAGGTGGCATGAAATGAATACCCTAAGGGGATATGAGATGCAAGATGTAATTCAAGGATGTGCCTAGGAAGCTAAGGATGATGGTGCTAGGACTAGGATTTTAGATGATGCGTCTAGGATGATGAGTATGCTCCTAAGGACTAAGGATGACTTGATGTATGCAAGGATTAAGGGTTGCTTTCCCTAGTGTAAGATCAAGTGGATGTGATTGTCTACCTAAGAAAAACTTGTGGTCTTCAGTGAATGAGATTCTCTGTCAATGCGAACCAACCTTTTGATCAAGGTGATGAGGTTACAAAGGCAAAGGGGATTATCCTAAACAATGCTTAGTTTAAGGACAATTAAGGATGGGGTTTCGATTAAGATGTAGGTTCTAAGAAACTCAAAAGGGGATGAAATACCAAGTGAGGGATATGATTAAGGATTCCTTGGATGATGATTAGGATGATGCTAGGTTGACTAGGATTGGATTGGATTATGCTGGATTATGCTAGGATGAGTGTGTGATGTGTTTCAAAAGATGACAACCTAAGGGATGTCCTAAAAATGCAAGCTA
The DNA here is from genome assembly GCA_018584345.1 of Thuja plicata. Lineage (NCBI taxonomy): Eukaryota > Viridiplantae > Streptophyta > Pinopsida > Cupressales > Cupressaceae > Thuja > Thuja plicata. The sequence goes on from MU227817.1 coordinate 3,337,938, forward strand.
AGTGATCTTAAGAAGAGGAGAAATGTGTGTTTGTTGTGGTAGACCAGCTAGTCATATTTCTCAAATGTGATGAAAGCAGCGTTTATACGATATTTTCCCATGAAGTGATCAACCTTGTTGCTGTATATCACTTTTTAAAATTTTCCTGTGTGTGAGTTTCTTGCTTGATGGAATCAATAATGTGTTGGTACTTGGTAGCCTCTCGATTTGTATTCTTCTGTTCTCTGTGCACGGGTGGTAACAAAGTTTTTACCTTCTTATGCTTCTTAGAATCGGTCATGTCCTATAAAAAGATTTGATTTTGGACAAGCAATTGAAGGTTTTTAGGACATATCTCATAAAAGATTAGATTTTGAAGGCTGTGGCAAATTTCAAAGCTCACGGTAGTCTGAAAAAGGACATTGTTTTGATGATTTAACAAAAGCTTGATTTATTTCTGATTTTCAATAGGTTTGTTCCATGGAAAGAACCAGTTTCAACATAGTCAAATAAAGAAATAACAGGCATGTGTCTTGAAAATAATATGACAAGGGACAAAGCAACCTTTAAGGATACACGCAAGTGAAAAATTTGTTTCTTTGGTATTCCATTTGTGTTTTGGATTTGTCAATGTTCTTCAAACACTTCAAGCACATGTCTACCTAAGGAGTTGGCTTCGCATGAAATATTATAGACCCATTGCTTGGTAGTCCTTCAACTCACACAACAGTGTCACCCCCGAAAGGGCGCCCATGTTTTTGCCTTTTTCCAGGTATTTTTTTCATGCTATGAAGATCTCTTTCGCAACACAATATCTTGGGACACATATGATGGGAATCTTAGGGGAAGATTCTTCCCTCCCCTTGCACTATAATAAATCACTATTCATAGGTGAATCGGGTAGCTTCTATGCTTAGAGAGTTTAGTAAGGGTCTCCGTTTGATTGTATCCTCTATGTCTATGCAAGCATGATTTAGGCATATAGCCCCATAGAGCGTCTTGACAAAAGTGGTCATGTAAACGTGATTGAGACAGCGAGGCCGCACTTAAGTTAGACGAGAGCCGAGTATAAGCTCAAATTCCAATCGACTCCCGAGGCTTTAATCCCAAAGAGTAAATTTGATTAACATGAGTTGGAGTGGTGTGGCTTACACCTCATTCTCATGTGGGTCATTCCTGGGAGATTTTTCTCTCAACCGGCAGACCCATCTAAAGGATTAACTTGAAAAGAAAATTGGACTGGCGACAAAAAGGAGTCTGGATTTTTTATTTTCCCACAAAGGGGAAAAGAGAATACTCTCCTATCCAGTATCATTTTCTCCACAAACACGCAAGACAAGCTTAGTTCATTCCCCAAAGATTTAATTGCTTAACACAAAGCAAATGTGTCTAGGTTTTTTATCTTCCCAAAAAGGGAAGAGAGCATAATCCCCTAACACTTTCTTTGGATTAGACAAAAAAATCTTTCTAATTAGTCTAGGTGCCTAAGAAAATGATAACAAACATGATCGTTTGGTCGATTTAGATTTTTTGAGGCAACCTATATGACAAACATGAGTAGTCTTTTGAATTCGTGTCTTTAGCAAGTGGTGCTGCAACACAACTAGTTAGTAGTTTCAGAATGTTAGCCTCTAGCAAGCGTTGAAAACACAAAAACCACTAAGAAAAATTGTTAGCAAATGATTTATAAAAATCTGACAAAGTGCAAATGCTGGTTCAGGACGCAGACGTCGATTCTCTATTTTATCCTTAAAAATGACAAAGACAGTAAAATAAACCAGAAAACACAGAGAATTTGAAAAGATGTTATACCAGTGCAGACACTAGTCTATGTAGCGCAGATGTTGAACATTGATTTGCCTGAACCGACATTTTGGTATAGATGTCAAAATATGAACTGACATTTGCGCAAACACTATTGTACCTACAAGGCCAAAAAACACAGCAAAAAAAGTTATTTTTCTTTCTCTCTTAGCTCTTAAATTGATCAAAAAACCTATGCTGAGATTGATTAACCCTTAAAACTGCTATTCTTTGATGATTTATCAAGAAAGTGTTCCCTTTTAGTTAAATTTTGACATTATAACTGCTTGTAAAACTGATTTCTGCTAAAAAATAGAATGTCAAAACACTAAAAAGCAGTGGGAAACATAATATAACATGACAAGAAAAAAGCTAGGTTTGTAAATCTCAAGTAAAAATAGTTTAAATCAGAGACGCCGATTCAGGGCGCAGACACGGTTTTGTCACAGACGTTGAATGATGGTTTAGGAAGAACCGACGTTTGCGCAGATGCCTTTGCGTAAATCTGAAACATCGATCCTTGAGTTTGGAAAAATTTGAAAGAAAGAGACAAGAAATTAGATGGGTTTTAGGGACGTGGGTCCCACCGGACATGCCAAAATGTAATATGAGGAAATATTCAATCTGTTGGGAGCAAGATCAAACATGAGAAGTTAGTGGGTTAGCACATATAATTCATGGAATAAGCAAGAAACCAACAAGACATCATCATAACATCAGATTGAGCTAAATCAAGCTATTACACCCTATACTACTTGTTTTATTTGCTCTTTTAGATAGATTGTGAATGTTCTCTCTCAAACACAAATAAAATGGATTCCCAATGCAATGCAACTCATGAATGCAAGATTGGAAACAAAGAAGAGATTCAAGAGTTAGTATGAAGAACTAGTCTCAAATCCTTCTCAAAGATGATTGTCTAAAACTATGGAAATGATATGCAACATGCAAGATAGAAACTATGATTCATTATCCATTATCCTAGCATGTTATTTCTAAATGATTTAAAAATAAAAATCATGAAACTAGCAATGAACTTCTAAAACTAAAATAACATAATAACAATGCAAGAAATGAGAGATGAAAATACAAGAGGAGAAGACCTCTATTTATAGATTTTTGGGAAGAAGAGGAGGGATTGAATGAGGTGGAACCTATGTGGCATCCACATAAGAGCCACATAAGCGACACATAGGCTTGGAAGGGATGGCTATTTTGGAGTCAAACATAGCATTAAATGTTTAAGTGGCTCAAGATATTCAAGTGGGGGATAAATTTGTAAGAGTATTTAAGAGGAATGGGTGGCCATTTTGGAGAGAATTTTCACACATGTGTGAGAATTCCATTAGCATTAAAAGGGTTAGGAATAACCCTTTTAAGTAGGATCAGAGGGTGATTAGGTGGGGAAGTATGCTTAGGAAGTGAGGTGATCGGTGTAGATTAGGAATAGGGTAGGCTTCTAGATTGGATTAATAGGTTTCTAGCTAGGGTTTAGATTATAATCCAAATTATATTTTAATAAACCATAGCTTAGAAGAATTAGGGATATGGAGGATTTTTAATTAATATAAATTTATTAAAAAGGGATTTTATGAGACAAATCTATTTAAATAAAATACATTATGATAGTATTTAGATTATTGGTAAATACTAGCAATGAAACTATTTAATTGATTAAATTAAATAGTTAGATGAACAAAAGGGAAATTAATATTAATAATAATATTAATATTTTTGGACGTCTACACCCTTGTATACCTGGATGCTAATTCTCTTAGGTTTATCTCTGTAGTGCAAGAGTTATAAATATTGAAGGCTTTCATAAAAAGATGCCCTGTCTAGAGTTACTAGGGTTGTACCATCACTTTTATTTATGGTTTTAGAGATTGTATCATACCTACTAGCCAACTCCAGCAATAAATATACGTCTAAAAATACATCTGGAACTATCAATTTGGCTAACCTTGATGTCCAAGGGTTTGAAACAGGAACATGACTATCACAATTCTTATGAAAGTAATTAAACAAGTGGTATCCAGAACAATCAAGAGTCTTAGCATCTCTAACATAAGCAATGTTATCACCAAGGTATTCATCATTTACCTTTTTTCCTTGATTTGTTCCTGGTAGCAGAGCCACAAATTGATCTGAGTAGTTCCTTTTCCCTTTCTGATCATCATCACCATCTCCACTCTTTTTACTGGTTGAAGCAACGCTTACTGCTTGAATCATCTTGTCTGCTCTAAACTGAACAATATTGATCAAGCCCTTGTTTCTTCATTCTGAAATCTGGACAATTTTGTTCTTCTGAAGGCACTAATCACTCATGAAATCTTTAGCTCTGGAATCTTAAACCCTGATAAACTGAAATGATAAAAAACAATGCTTATTTATTCCTGAGAAATTAATGCACCATTCTATTCAAAATCATGAATTTTCTATTCAGTCACTTCTAACATTACTCTATGTGCTTTGATATCAATTTCTCTTAGTCGTGGCGTCTGAGGTCGACAGGTTATCAATTTTGAAAAAGGCCAATCAGAGTAATCATGAAACCTTATTTTATGTGAAATAAATTCTATGCCTGATATGATTGGCTCACATTATTACAACTTAGCTACTTCATACATGTTGTGATAATCCTCATGTTTTGATTGGCTAGAAAATGTACATCATGGAACGGGACAAAACTCTTAATCTTTACCTTGTTCATACTCTGGTTCTCTTTAGCGACCACACAACTACTTTATCTCCTTGTCACTAAGAGTTAGCCTTAACTCTAGTGTCATCATGAGATTTAACACTCACCACATGATATGGATTTGAATCAACGGTTATCTGTTAGTCTTTGAAAAATTTACTTAACTCATGCTTCATTTAGAGATTCCGTGACTAAAGCTTAAAAATAACCCTGTTTAACCTTTGGTTTCTTTTGGATATTATGCGATTGTATAAATTTGAAGTCGCTAAAATATTTTATTAACCATGAGTTTCATTAGAGATTACGTGACCATCGTTAGATCCTCTTTCAATATGATGGTTCGCGTGAAATCTCTCATTCATCTTGTACTTACTGCACCTGATCTGAGACTTTGCGACTACCATTAGATCACTTTTAATCCAATGAATCACCTAGAATCTCTTTAATTTATCCTTATATATATTTTTTCATGAGACTTCATGACTAAAGCTTTCTCCAAGTTGCCAGATAGGTTTACTAACCTCAAGTTTATTCTGAGATTTCACGCAGACCACAAATCTCTAGAAATCATAAACACATGGAAACATCTCAAGACTTTATCTATGAGTCGCTCAAAATTCCTTGACCTTTTGACTTCTATCAGTGAATTAATGCTAACCATAAGATCTTTCTCATCTATGGTTCAAATTTTCCCGCTGCAAACTTCACTGAGCCTTGACTTATCTTTTGCTAACCATAGTTCACATGGAGACTTGACTAACTGAATCTCATTGTCATTGAACAAGTTATCTAACTCAGGGTTTATTTTGAGATTAAATGCCAACCTTTAGATCTTTCCTTAGTCTGACAGTAGTCACTAGATCTCTTGAACTTTTTCTCATTTGAACTTTTATCTCATGACTAAACGCTGGCCATAAGATCATTTTTGAGTCAGACAGTAGTCGCTAAATCTCATAACATTTAACTTAACCCTTGTTTTCATCAGTGATCTCATGAATGAACTGATATAAATCATGTCTCAAACCTTGGTAAACTTGTGAGACTTCGCGACTGAAGAAACTTGAAGTTGCTTTATAATTTCTTAACTAAGGAGTTTATCTTGAGATTTCACGCCTACCATAGGATCATCTTTAAAATCAACGGTTATCGCTAAATCACTTAAGATTTGACTTAACTCATGTTTCCTTCTGAGATCTCATGACTGAATGAATCTCTTACCAAACTTTAACTCTGATTTGTTTGCAAGAATGCACAACTGTAGGAACTCAAAGTCACTGAACCATTTCTTAACTCCGAGGTTTCAAATGAGACTTTGCGCGCACCATAGGATCTTGATGTGAATCAGCAGTCAGCGTTAAATCTCACAATATCACAAAGCATATTCTTTTTCTTATGTGATAACGTGACCAAGCATTATGCTGAGTCTCAAAACAAAATGGATTATTCTTAAAGATTTAAGAGACATTGCGACTAACTTAAAACATAAAAAGGATCCTCTCGACAAGAATGAAAAATGACCTAGAACCTAGGGTTTTTCATACTTCTTACTGATTTTAATGCTCAAGGATCAATATTTGCACGAAATTGATAGCACTTAGACATGATCTGATAATTTATACAAGAAATCACTGGGAACCCAAAAAATGTTGTAGCAAGATTTCAAAATTAGAAATACAACCAATAGTACACATTAATATCATCACTTATCCTATTAAAACCAATCTAAATAAGATAAGAATGTAACCTTTCATACCATGCCCTTGGGGCTTGTTTCAATCCATATAGTGCCTTTTGTATCTTACATACCATGTCCTTGTCCTTTGTTAATGCAAAACCATCAGGTTGTTTTATGTAGACCTCTTCTTTAAGAATTACATTCAATAAAGTTGACTTGACATCCATTTGAAAAAAATTGAACTTCTTATAAGCAACATAAGCAAGTAGTATTCTTACCCCTTCCAATCTTTCCACTGGAGCAAAAGTCTCTCCATATTTTAGTACTTATTCTTGTGCATAGCCCTTACATACAAGCCTTTCCTTATTTTTTATCACATCTCTATCTTCATTCAATTTGTTCCTGAAAACCCATTTGGTACCAATCACATTTTTATCTATAGATCTGGGAACAAGTGTCCGTGTATCATTCTTCTTAATTCAATCAAGCTCTTCCTCCATAGCTCTTACCCAATCTCCATCCTTGATTTCTTCACTCACTATCTTTGGCTCATACTTGGAAATCAAACAAGTACTTTCTCTGAGCTTTGTTCTAGTTAGAATGCATGCATTCTTATCACCTATAATATAATGAGAAGAGTGATTCATCTTCACATACCTAGGTATCACCAGTTCATGTCTAGGAGATTCTTCTTCTGTTAGTTGAATCACTTCTTCCATATTATTTTGTTCTGTTGGTTCATGCACTCTTGGTTCAATGTACACAATATCTTGATCATCCTTTGTCACTTGCTTGATTGAATCACCAGATTTCTCAGGGTATTCGTCCACCTTTACATTTTCACTCTCAATCATTTTGTTAGTTCTCTTATTGAAGCACTTATATGCTTTGCTTTTAGTATAATAACCCAAGAAAATACCTTCATAACTTTTTGGATCAAACTTGCATGTGAAATGATCCCTCTTAATGTAACATCTACTACCAAAGACTTTAAAATATTTAACACTAGGTGAGTGACCATGCCATAGCTCATAAGGTGTCATATGGATTCCTTTCTTTACTTTTACCTGGTTCACTATGTAAACAATAGTACTAATTACTTCTCTCCAATAAATTTTTGGTACATAACCTTGAATCAACATTGTCCTTGTAGCATCCACTATAGTTATGTTCTTCCTCTCTTCAACACCATTTTGTTGTGGAGTCCTTGGTGCAAAAATTTGCCTCTTGATTCCATTATATTCACAATACTTGAAAAATTATGCAAAAGTAAAATCACCTCCTCTATCAGACCTTAAACAATTCAAATTCTTACCTAATTCCTTCTCAACCAGTGCCTTGAGTGTTTCAAATTTATGGAATGCATCATACTTCTCCTTGAAGAAAGTTACCCACATCATTCTAGAATAGTCATCAATAAAAAATATGAAATATCTATCACCTAGATAACTTCTCTGTCTCATAGGCCCACAAAGATCAATATGCACCAAATCAAGTATGCTCCCAAATGAAAAAGACTTGCTTTTGAAAGTAGAGCTAGTTAACTTACCCAACTGACATTCTTTACACCTCATGTTGTTTGGCTTGACTAATTGTGGCAATCCCCTAACTACATTTGTCTTACTCACTTTGATCAAACTATCAAAATTTATATGATAGAACCTTATATTCCATAGGCAACTATCTTCAACCTTTTCAACCAAATAATTGTTCACAGTATTATTCAGATGGAATAAATTACATATAGTCTTCCTACCAGTAGCAATCTCATCACTTGAGCTTCCAATTATCCTACATATACCTCCTTTGAATTCCAGCTTGTAAACTTTATCATTTAGCTGACCCACACTCAATAGATTATGTATTAGACCATCCACAAAATAAACATCATATGTATTACTCTTACGATTCAGAGAAATAGTGTCTTTTCCTTTGACCAAAAAAGGTATATTGTTACCAAACCTTACCACACCACCATCAAAATCATCAAGCTTAATGAACTTACTCTTGTCACTGGTCATGTGATGTGAGCACCCGCTATATATAATCCATTCATCATTATGTCCCATGTGATAAACCAATGCCCTTTCACCTTCTGATGGATATTCTTTGACTGCAACAAGTACAAAATTCTCTTCCTCATTATCTTTTGATTCCTCATCGGTAACTCCTCCATCAACTACAACATAGCATTATTTCTTCCCTTTACCCTTAAACTTTTTGAACTTATCCTTTTGTTCACCATTAGGGCATCTAGCAACAACATGTCCAACCTTATTACATGAAAAACATTTCAGTGATAGTTTGCCTTTGTGCTTACCAATCCCTCTAGGAAATCTCTTAGCTAGTAGTGCTTCAAGCTCTCCTTGTTTCCTTTCATCTTCCAAGATAGCTTCAAGTTCCTTGGTGTAACTTGGCATGCAATCAGAATCATGACTTATTTCTTTACCTTTCCTTACTGGTACATTAGACACTGATGCCTTGAAAGTTGCCTCAACTCTTGGAATATTGTTATCAAAGCTATTTAACTCAAATGCAGTAAGCTTGTCGATCAATCCATCTATAGTAACGCTGTCAAAAGTTCTTAGCTCATTTATAGTAGACACTCTAATGGCATAAGAAGACAGTAAAGTTCTCAACATTTTACTTACCACAATATCTTCCTCAATAGTTCCACCAGCACCTCTGATATCACTGACAACTTCTTTTATTCTTTGACCATATTGTGCAATGTTCTCTCCTTCTACCATGTCATCATACTTTCCTCTAAGACTATCTTCCTTAACTTTTTACACATGAATATCTCCTCCATAGATTATTTTCAACTTTTCCCAAACATCATAGGCAATATCAAGTCCATGAACATCAACATATTCAATATCATATAAGGTACTTACAATAGCTTCTTGTTCTTGATTATTCTCTTGTTGTTCCTTCAATCGATCTACAGTGAGACTTCTAGGAGTGGTATACTTGTGTGTGACATGCATCCAGTATTATGATCCCATACCTTTTAGATATAACTTCATTTTGTCACTTCATACTAGGTAGTTATCTTTAGTGAACTTTGGAGGTTCCTTCCTCATCATTGGATCTTTTCCTCAAGTTTTTAGGCTTACCACAAAGAGGACCAAAACTCTAATACCAATTGTTAGTATTATTAGATCCAAGATTACTGAGGGTGGGGGGGGGGGAGGGTGAATCAGAAATCTAACAAATTAAACTTTTCACAAACCATTCAACAAATTGCATCAATTAACAACCATTGCATGAATAAACGAACCAATGAAAATAAACATCCACAACCATGCAACACAATAACACCAATATTTTCTCATTGAAATCCAACTCAGAAAAAACCACGCGCGGGGATGGAATCCACAAATAATTTTGTAGTCTTCTAAAGTACACCTAGTTAAGAGCTTAGCCCCGTTAGGATATTACAAAATGCCCAGTTAAGAGAAAGACCCTGTTAGGAGCCACCTAATTAAGGGATTTACCTCTAGCCCTGTTAGGAGATTTACCTTGTTAGGAGTAACCTTGTTAAGGAATTTCAAACCCTAATTAAAGAGTCACCTGGTTAAAGGATTTACAAATCAAACTTGTTAGGGTCTACCTGATTAAGGGATTTATCTTTATTAAACTGTTAGAAATCAACAAGTGAAAGTGATATGAGAAAATAACACTCCTCCTCTGCTAGTACAGATCTAGTTCAAGTTCAATCTCTTCTTTACATGCAGACTATCCAAACCCGACAATTGCACAACTGCATTCACGATCTTTTCTCTTCCACACACACTTCTCATAATATATCAAAATGATAAATAAAATGTTTTACAACTTAAGGTGGAAAAATAACCATAATTACATTTGAATTTCATCTCAAATCTGCCAAAACGTATTACCAAAACCAAATCCATTGATTAACAAGATTTTTTTTATCGCTATTACAAACCACACATTGATTTGACAAAGAAAAGTCAAACCACAACACACTTTCCAATGTTCTTGCACAATTTCAAGAAATTTGATCATAACGATCATAAAAATGAAAACTCATCAATCCACATCAATCTGCAACATCACTACGATCCCTGGAACACTGTTGGAATAATGGAAGGGTGTGTATTGAGAGTGGAGGGGTGAATTAGTACCCTTAAAAACTTTTACACTTTAAGCCTTAACAATCATTGCTTGCATAACAGACCATTATATCCTTTCTACATTATGCATGTAATATCATAACATAGATGTAAGTGCATGTAAACAAACATAGAAATATTCATGAAACTCCTTTACACATGACACAAGAATTGATAATGCAAAAAACTCCTATTAGAAGGTAAAAACTGCAATGAGGATGAAACCCACAAAGCTTCACTATCTGTAGAATGGAAGGTGTCGGTTAAGGCTACAAGTTGTGATCACTTTTGATGATCTTACCCTGTTAGGAGTAACATGTTAGAATTTTTAAGTCTACTCGGTTAAGAGATTTTAGCAACACAATGTATGTGTGCACTCAGTTAAGAGATTTACAATAAGACTGTTAAGTCCACCTTCTTGAAGGATTTTTTTAGTTTGCTAAAATTGTTAGAGAGTAGACAAAAATATTAATGAACTGATAACTTAATATCTTGAATTGCTAATTATAGATCCATTAAGTTCACAAAATTGTATATCACCTAATGTGATGATTAATACCCATGTTCTTCTCGGTAGCCTTGAATGTAGTTCTTCATAACTAAATTCTTCTTTATTTGTTCTTCTGTATGGAAACCTTTGTCTGATCCATAGATGTCCTTGTGTAGCTACAATCATCATATTCTTGATTCATTATACATCTATATATACAATGTATTGACCTAGTTAGGTTACACGCTTTTCTTGAATAACTCTAAGATCAAAGGTTTACAACTTGATTTTGATCTCCTAGTTTGGTTGCATACAATTAGTTAAACTATTTAAATCCATCAATTACTCTTTTCTTGATCCTTAAGAAACGATTGTCCAACTAAGAAAAAATATAATTTAAAGACTAAAGTGCTTTAGCTGACGTGTAGTTCAGATATGCTTTTCTTGGTGTTAAAACTGTCTCTCGGTTAGATTGGTGCTCGATGATGTCTCTGCTCAGTTGCGTCTTTGTAGATTGGTGCTCACTTATATCTCTATAGAATGATGCTTGGTTGTGTCTTTGTTTGGTTTATATACTTGCTCGGTGTACTAAGCATTTTGGTGACCACTGTGTTCGGTGATCATTGTCGCTCGATGAATGTTGTCACTCGGTGAATGCTGACACTTGGTGAAATGTGACCGACCAAAACTGTCTGCTTGAATACTAATGACAACATCTGATCCTTTAAGGATTATCAATCTCCCCCTTTAGCATTAGTATCAAAACTAATATGTATAGTATATAAACCAAGTATGTTATAGTTATACAATGACTCCCCCTATGTTCATGCTCTCCCCCTATCTGTATGCCTTGGTATGTACATGTTTCCCCTTTTACATGTTTGCCTTGGTACATTTTCCCCCTTTGTGGATAAAATGTATGTACACATGTTTTCCCCCTTTTTTTGAAAATAATGATAAAGATGTATAACTTACAGCTTGTCAAAAATGTGCTTATGAGATTGCTTAATGTCTGCCATCAACTTTTTCCATTTCTCCTTCATGTGTTCTAGGGTCATATGCTCCAATGTGATTTGAGCGTGCATGTCATAGATGCTTTCAGCTATTGACATCTTCGGGGTGGCAATTAGAGTCTTTTCCATAGTCATATGTGTCATCATCAATGTGAGATTCGGTAGTAACAAACTTTGTAGCTCATTTACATCATCTCTAATTTTTATTTCTTCCTTTTGTATCTCAAGTCTTAACCATTTGGATTCATCTAGCTTCTCATAATGCAATTGGAATGCATTTGACTTGGTTGAAAGAATTTGGGAACTAGCTTTCAGATCTTCATTCAATTTATCTATTTGTGCATCATTCTCTATGGTGAAGTTTTCAATAGTGCATAGCTTTTGAACTAGGGTAACTAACTCTGAAATAACAAGTTCTAATTGAGTTACCAGTTCAGAAAGTTTCACCTTGTTTACTGCCACTTCTTGGCTAATTTTCTCTGTGAGTTTGTAGTGGTACTTTTCTTCTACTCTTTCCTTAATGACCTTCTTAGCATCTACATTCTGATTGGTGATTTCCTCAGTCAGAACTACTAGTTGATCAATGATGGGTGCATTTTTACCAATCTATGTGTTAGGAACTACCTGCAGTAGTATTTCCTTTGTTGTTTCTAGGAATTGTGTATTTATATGTTCCAATTTGAGCTTGTCATGTTGAGCTTTCCTTTTGCATAGCTCCTCATACCTTGTTAGTGACTCATAATCAAGTATTCTCAGATCACAGTTGGGTATTTCTATTATCTCCTCAAGTGTTACTGGGGCTTTATTCTTCTTGTTCTTCCTTTTATTTGGAATGTTGTTGATAGTAGGGGAATGTGGTACAATATAAAGAGCCTTTTTTTTCTCAGTGTCTATCATTGATTGCTTTGGAGGTGTGGTGCCTTGGCCTAGTTGATCGGTTAGTACCTGTTGGTCAGTTTTAGATGTCTCTACATCAACCTTTTCTTGGTTTGCAACCTTTTTTCCTTTCCACTATCCTTGGTGGGTGTATCACTCGGTTTCTCCTCTCCACTTTTATCTGTCTTGTCCCCTTGTTCATCACCTTTGTCCATCAGTGTGTTTGTTTCAGGATTAGGTGTTTTCTCCTTTGCTTCAGTGATTATATTGATAGCTTGTATCAATAAAGGCATGTTACCTTGTGCATTTTCCAATGCAACATTTGTAGTGTCTTGTTCCTTTGTTTGTTTGGTGGCAATACTTACATATTCATCAGCCTTTGCATCATTATCATTAGAATCTCCATGTGTTATATCTTGGATAGTAATATATGTTGTTTCTCCTAATGATTACAATATCTGAGGAATGTCATCCATGGCCTTACTTGCCTCTATTGTCAAATCAATGGGATTGACATCCTTGGTGTTATTGATGAAAATATGCTCAGGGCTTGGTGTGGTGTCCTTGTCCTCGGTGTGAGCAGTCTCAGTTATAGCTAGTATATGCTTAGGTGGACTAAATATTTGAGTCCAAATCTTATTGCTATCAGTGTCAATATCTTTGAGCTTGTTCTCCAATACCTTGTATGCTCTAGTCTTTGCCAAAAATTTCTTTGCATGCTCCTTCATTGTTGATTCAATTTCTTCAACTGTTGAGTCGGGCATGAAATTAACTAAGATTCTCTCTCATTTGTTTTTCCATATGCAATGCATATGTCCACCTTTCTGAAATTTTATGTTGTAGCTCCTTTGGAATATAAGTTCCAAATTGTAGGGGTACATACTTGTAAGCTACCATCATTTTAATGATTGCTTCTTCAATTTTATTCTGATCCTCGGTGGACAGATTTCCCCATTGTCTAATCTTAGGATTTGATATAGTACCTCTATTGATGATTGACTATGCAATTTCATCAATTATATTTGGTATTTTGGCCTTCTTTTCTTGTATTCTTTGTTCTCTTTCTGCTTCTGCAGTATCATCCTTGTCCTCTCTTCCTCTTACATATCTTTTGCGTTGTCTTGGTGTTAGGTGCTCGATTGAGGCTTTTCTTTTCATATAAGTTTTCATTGTACCTTTCTTCAATGGTGGACAGTCTACCTTGGTTGTTTTGCTTCTTATCCTGGATGCAGCTATTACATTAGTAATCTTTGATTTATTGGCCTTTGGTGGCTCTACATCAAATTCGGTAGACTCAGAGTCACTTAACTCTTTTTCTTTGTCGACAGGTGACTGTTCCTCGGTGATGTCCTCTATATTTTCTAACTCTTCATCGATTACCAAGAGTTTCTTCTTGAGTGTTTTCACCATTTGAGTTTACTTCTTCCCTATCTTCTTGACTACTAATCCAGTCTTTATCCTTGACTTGGCTTCTTCATATGTGCCAAATATACTTATATATTTTTCAACTGGTTCATTTAGTAGGGCTTCAATGGAATTTTTAGCCTTATCTATATCAATTTTATATTCAAGTGGTGGTAACCATGTTGATCTTGGGTTGGCATCTTTGATGAGTGTAGTGTCGGTGTCCACTACAAAGCATATCTCATCTTTTTATTTTTCCACTAGTTGAGCAGGGATTCTCATCCTTTTCTCCATCCTAGTCTTGAATGTGGAAAAGTAGCCATCCATTAAAGGTGTGAAGTTATCTCCTAGTGACTTAATGAAATCACTAATCTGTGCAGTGATTGGTTAGTTTGTGTCCCAAGTGACATTACTGATTGAAGCAAAGAAGTTCTGAAAGTAAAAGAATGTGCAAACCAATAGAGAACCAAACTTACATGTATTAGATCAGGCTGATCTAATGGTTCTCATGTTTTCTTCCAGTTGCTTCAGTAGCAGCTCTGCTAGGTCTAGTTGCACTCCTTTCTTCACAAATTTGTATGTTGTGTCAACAACTCCACAAGCAATGTTGTTCATTCTGCTTGCTTGAAATATCTTATATCTGACCACATATGCACCAAACTTTAATTTAGGGTCGGTGATTGACTTCACTTTCAGACCTCTGCCATCCCATTTGTCTCATGTTAGTTTTTCAATCTTGGGGTGACTTGGGTGCCTTAGGGATTTTGTCTTGTCAGTGATTGGGTATTTGGTGACTACATGAATCACATCCTTTGTGATTGTCTTAGGTTCATCCAACCACATTTTACCATCATGTACTCAGCTGAGCACAATGTGAATCCATTCGGCCTTGAATTTCTTCAAGAACAATAGGGCATTGGTTAACCCTTTCACTTTGATGTGTCTGTACTCATCCTTTAGGTTTCCATCTATGCATAGCTTCTTATAAGCTTCTTCAAGTTCAATGTCTTTGATCTCTGTAACTTTGCAGTGAATATATGCTCGAATGTCTTTGACCATCAAAATCCTAGGTGGGATACTCGAGAATTCTTCCTCGTTGTTGGGTTGAGAAGAAGCCTCTGGACATAACTTGTAATTTGGCTCCTCATAGGTCGAGTTCTTGATAAGAGTGACCTTCTTATCTTTTGTCATCTTGATTTTCAAGGTTTGTGAGGTGGATGCCATTTGTTCGTAAAATTAGGGCTTCTTCGCAAATGAACTGTGAGCTCGGTAAGTCTTGGTACTTACTGGATGATCGCGACTAGTGCTTGAAATCTGTTGGAGTTGCTTTGGAATCATTGTTAATCACTCTACAATATGATCATTGTGAATCACTCTTCTCTCTCTACAATTTTCTTATAAACGCTACATGAACGAATGAGCTCTCGTTTGCCCTTTTATAGAAAAAAATATAACCCTAAGTGATGCATTAAATGCTTCACCTGCCACTCAGTTGACAAAGTATAGATGTTCGGTTAACACACCGAAGACTTCAGCTCGGTGAGTATTCAATACTTAGTACAAGGTGTCAACCACATGTTTATCGATGATGCTCGGTGTATAGTGTCAACTTGGTTATCTTTCATATGTTTACCGATGTGCAGTTTATGCTCGGTTTATATTAACCGACTAGACTAGATTCACAAAACATAATATGCAATACCATAGTGCATCTTCATTCATGCTAATTTGGCATATTCTTAATGAATGTAGGAACTGATGTAACATACAAATTTGTAGAGTGCAGTTCCATACTTACTTGTATTGCTTAGGTGGGGGTGGTGTAATTGTTAGAAACACTGAGAGGGGGGGGGGTGAATAAGTGTTTATCTATTAATT
>MU227817.1:3359822-3382413 GCA_018584345.1 Thuja plicata
GTGGGGGTGAATCAGTGTTTATCTATTAGTTATATTTTAGCCAATTAAACATATATCAAATGTGCATCCAAAGAAACATAACACAAGAACTCATAACATAGATATGATTATGGAGAACCTTGATCAGAGGAAAAATCCAGTGGGGATTAGTACCCATAAAATATTGTACTAGGTATAATGAACCTGTTAAAATTCCTTTGCCCTGTTAGAAGCAGTCTTTACAAATTAAGTACAATGACCTGGTTAAAGGTCTGACCCTATTAGGAGTCTTTTACAATAACCCTATTAGGGGTGTATGGCTCACTTCCTAGGATCACTACCCAATAAGATGAAGGCTACAACCCTCTGAATGTTGATATGCACTATATCAAAGATGAACTGCTGTGATGACACTATTGTCTGATCAGTTCCGTGTATGCACAAATTCTCTTACTCTCTTAAAGAGCTATATCATCTACTGACTTCATTATTCTTCTCTTCTGTAACTTATTCTTACATAACAATCAACGCTTGTAACATATCTTTACATTACATACTTATATCTTCAAATCCAAATAGGCGCGACCCAAAACAGATCATTAGTCGGCCCTAAAACAAAAACACACAACACTTCCGAACAAGTTGGCCTAAGCGTGTTTACTACAATATTAATTACATTAATACAATCTTATAACTAAAGGTGCTTAGCCATTACATTATAAATTCATACACGCTGATCAAAACTATAGTCGGCTTTCATGCTCTATTTCCTAGATTGCAGGTCTACTAATCTGTCTGTAACTTTTTCGTACTGATGTTCCACACTCTGCGCATTTGGATCTAGCATGTATATACACCATAGAGTATATACCTAAGCACGCATGTTCTCATGTGATCTCTAACACGTGCGCTGATGTGCTGATCTCTATATCTCTTTGTCTATCCTATTTTCTGTACTTAGTCATTTTATCTTCTAAGTTATCTTTGACAGAAACTTAGTATGACTTTTTTTCCATGATTGACAACACAAAATAAGTCATGCTTCCTCAGGAAGTCAACTTGCCAACATTAATCACCTAATCCATTAGATGAGGTGTCACAACAATAGTGCTTGGTCCAAGATTATCATTGTTTGAAGCTCTTCTCCACATCTTATTTCTCATTCTCCTAATGTCTTCAATAGTATTTCCATTTGCAAAAGTATTTGAATCTATCACTTGGTCTCTGTAGTCCTTTCTTAAGTGACCAAACTTATGACTATGTAAGCATGCCATTCCAGAGTTAGTCCAGTTTCTAGATCTTCTTATCCACTTCCTCATATAGTTAGCATCTATATGTCTATATATACCACATGCTATGAAATTTACCCATGTTTTGTAATCCCATACATATGTATTACCGACTCTTCTTGGTTGATATGAATTTTCTTGTTCTTTGGGTTTCCAGACTTGCTTCATCTTTTTCCTACATTCATGAGACGTGCGGCAATGTATGTTGCAAATAGAACAATGTTTTTCCATGTAAGATTTCTTCTTTGGTTTGTTTTTCTTAGATCTAAATTCATGTGCTTTGTGTCCATGCTTGTTACAGTTATAACAATTACCTATGAATGTAGAAGTAGTTTTAGGAATACCTTTTGCTTTGCTCTTGCAAACATTTGATGTGTGGCCTAGTTTTCCACAATGATTACATGAACACTTCTTTGGTCTTGGATTTGCATAGACATTCCTTTGATCATCTCAGTTTGATTATTCTTCATACTTGGTATACCCTAAACTGGTATTGTTATTTTCTTCTCTATCCATTTAGAAATTCATCCATTATTTTTGTACTGTCTTCAAATTTCTTGATCATATCATTATGTTGTTGTTGAATCTTTGCTTCATGCTTCAAATTATCATTTTCTTCTTTTAGTTCACCACTAACTTCTAATTTTCCATTAAGTTCTATGTTCACTCGATTGGCCTCATGACTCATAAGAACTATTTGATTGGTGATCTCAATGTGATGTTCAGTAAGTCTTTGTATCTTAGATTCTTTTTCTTGCAATTTTTCAGTAATCTTCCTACTGTCATCAATATCTAACATCCTTTCTTGTTCAGCTTGTCTTGCATTATTCATAACATCAACCATTCTTACCATTTGTGTCTCTTGACTGATTTGCAGTACTTTTACTTGTTTAGTCAGATGTTGATTGATTTCATTTAGATTTGTAATGCTTCCTTCAGATGTGTCAGATGTATTACCAGATCCAGATCTAGATGAATCAAATAAATCAGGCATCTCTTCTTCATGATAGTCAGTTTCATTGTAGTGAGATATCATGACTTTCTTTCAGCCAATAACTCTTTCATCTTGTTTCTTGCTTCTTTGTATTGCTCAAATAAAACCTGTATCTACAACTTCTGATAAATGTAATATCAGAACATAAATGTAAGTGCATGCAAACAAACATAGAAACATTCATGAAACTCATTTACACATGACACAAGAATTGATAACGCAGAAAACCCCTGTTAGAAGGTAAAAACTATGGTGGGGATGAAACCCACAAAGCTTCACTATCTATAGAATGGAAGGCATCGATTAAGGCTACAAGTTTTAATCACTTCTGATGATCTTACCCTATTAGGAGTAACATGTTAGACTTGTTAAGTCTACTCGGTTAAGAAATTTTAGCAACATAATGTATGTGTGTACTCGGTTAAGAGATTTACAATAAGACTGTTAAGTCCACCTTCTTGAAGTATTTTTTCTATTTGCTACAATTGTTAGAGAGTAGACAAAAATGGTTATGACCTGATAGCTTGAAATATTGAATTTCTGATTACAGATCCATTAAGTTCACAATATTGTATATCACCTAATGTGATGAATAATACCCCTGTTCTACTCGGTAGCCTTGAATGTAGTTCTTCATAACTGAATTCTTCTTTATATGTTCTTCTATATGAAAACCTTTGTCTAATCCATAGATTTCCTTGTCTAGCTACACTCATCATATTCTTGATTGATTATACATCTATATATACAGTGTATTGACCTAATTAGGTTACACACTTTTCTTGAATAACTCTAAGATCAAAGGTTTACAACTTGACCTTGATCTCCTAGTTTGCATGAATATAATCAGTTAAACTGTTTAAATCTATCAATTACACTTTTCTTGATCCTTAAGAAATAGTTGTCCAGCTAAGCAAAAAGCTAATTTAAAGACTAAAGTGCTTTAGCAAACGTGTAGTTTAGATCCACTTTTCTTAGTGTTAAAACTGTCTCTCAGTTAGAGTAGTGCTTAGTGATGTCTCTACTCAGTTATATCTCTATAGACTGGTGCTCAGTTATATCTCTGTAGATTGATGCTCGGTTGTGTCTCTGTTTGGTTATGTCTCTATTTGGTTGATATACTTGTTTGGTATACTAAGCATTTTGGTGACCACTATGTTCGGTGAACACTGCGCTCGATGATCACTGTCACTCAGTGAATGTTGTCACTCAGTGAAATGTGACCGACCAAAACTATCTGCTTGAATACTAATGACAACATCTGATCCTTTAAGTATTATCAGAACACATAACCACTTACCACAACATGATACATCGTCACTAGTTGAGGATATGACTTATTGTTCTAAGAACTTCTTTTACTTTTCACTAAATGATCTTCTGTCCATTAAAACTTGATCTTTTGGTCATCAATCATGACGTGGTCACAAAATCAACCACATAACATAGTCAAGATAACATATCTTAAACCACAACTCCTGAATCCAAACCTATTTGACATAATCATCAAATCATTCCTCCTTGGATACATCCTATTCTTTATGTTGATCTGTCAACCTTCAATCAATCATAAGTCACACCATACATATGATAAACATGTGCAGTCATAGATAAAACATCTATAGACATCACTTAGTCTTCCTTTACAATCGCACATGCCAACTCTTACCATAAATCTGGATCCAACCTCTTGAACATACACCAATATAACATGCACATTGTCAACCAACAAACACTAAGTTGACATCAATGACAACATCATAACTGATCAACCTATCATCAAATATTCATCAAACACATACCATAAAATACTCAACTTATCTTTTCATCAGTTATGCCAACATTTTTTAGCATGGCCCATGGTATGTCAAGTCGTCTCTACTAGTTATTTTTCCTTGATCTTAAGAATTTTCAATCTCTAATGATAAAAAGTTTTGTGTTCCTAGCTGGCTAGAGTTTTTAAGTCTTGATTTTCCCTATTGGAATTTTCTTTCAACTGCTAATTCATTATTGGAGAAGATTATTTGTGTCAAATCTGACTTTTTTTTCATGCTCGACTCTAGAAATAGATCTGTGTCAAAGTGGAATTATCTTATGACCTCAAAGAAATGACTAACATTCAAATAGGTCTTTGTGCACACCTATTCTTTATGTTGATCTGTCAACCTTCAATCAATCATAAGTCACACCATACATATGATAAACATGTGTAGTCATAGATACAACATCTATAGACATCACTTAGTCTTCCTTTACAATCGCACATGCCAACTCTTACCATAAATCTGGATCCAACCTCTTGAACATACACCAATATAACATGCACATTGTCAACCAACAAACACTAAGTTGACATCAATGACAACATCATAACTGATCAACCTATCATCAGATATTCATCAAACACATACCATAAAATACTCAACTTATCTTTGCATCAGTTATGCCAACATTTTTCAGCATGGCCCATGGTATGTCAAGTCATGTCTACTAGTTATTTTTCCTTGATCTTAAGAATTTTCAATCTCTAATGATAAAAAGTTTTGTGTTCCTAGCTGGCTAGAGTTTTTAAGTCTTGATTTTCCCTATTGGCATTTTCTTTCAACTGCTAATTCATTATTGGAGAAGATTATTTGTGTCAAATCTGACTATTTTTTTCATGCTTGACTCTAGAAATAGATTTGTGTCAAAGTGGAATTATCTTATGACCTCAAAGAAATGACTAACGTTCAAATAGGTCTTTGTGCACACCTAGCATGCACTCTCTCTAAAATATTCTCTCTATGTTTAGATGGAAGATATTTTTAAAAAATATCAATTTGTAAAGGTGATAATACATATTTATTTCAAAATATGTTTGCTTTTGAATTTATTGTGAGTTTATGTCTTAATATGATTATATACTAACATGTGGTACATTTTTTTGTTGAGGTTGGTTTCTTCTCTCATTTTTATATATCTTCAGTTTTATATATTATCATGCATACATATTACATGTATTCCCTATATTCACATCATTTAATAGTCACTCCAACAACATGCAAGATCAATCTTATGTTATACAATAAATCCAAAAAGCAAGCTTCCAAAATTCAATGATTGACTCCTACCCTTTATCATAGTTGATGGGAGACAAACTTAATTTGTGTTTGTTTGATGAATCATTATTAGTACTTTTCCAACATTAGGCTAGTACTATTGCAATCATCTCACAATTTTTAGTTTTAACTAATGATTAAAAAAAATGTTTGCACCAATTAGAATGTAATAACTTTTTATTTTATTAGAAATTTAAAATTTTTATATAATGTACAAGTATATTTCTTAATTTTTTAAATTGTGAAAAAATATTTGGCTATTTGATTGGCCAAAACAATTAGGTTGTGTTTAAATCACAATATAATAATATTTTAAAGTGCTTTTATATTTTTATCATTGCAACAAATTTAGCATTTGTAGTAAATTCAATGTATAATCATATTATATTATAATTTATATTTTATGCAATTTTTTAAATATAATTTGGTTGTGCATATGGTTTTCATCTCAAAGCCATGAAATTATTAGTTGAAAATTAATTATTAATATCATTATTTAATTAATATTCGTGTAATTTATTTTAGTAATAATAGAATCACTTCTCTAATTCTATTAATGAGTAGCTTACATGAATAAATATAAAACTACTAATGAGTAGGAAATGAAAGAGGAGGGAACAACTAGAAACAAAATGGACTACCCTTCCTTTTCCACAGGGGCAAACAAGGTGCCACTAGGCAGAAGAAAACAATGGAATGAGAATCAAACAAGGGGTTTGAAGAAAAATACTAACCCATGTTAGGCATATCAAGGCCGAGCAAAGACATGGAAAAGAGAAGGCAAAGGAGTACGACAACGAGAAAATATTGGCAAATAAAATTAGAAGGCTCCCAAGAACACTAAAAGCAAATCTTTTTCCATGCCTACGAAGATCCTCAATCCAAGTTAGGAACATTTCAAACACTTCAGTCTCTTTGTAAAGTGGAGTGGAGTAGACATCCCAAAGGAAGATATCATCAAATGGTGGATGGATCAATTCCAGGGATGGGTGAGTGCAAGATCTAGTTTTCTATTCATAGATTGTGTAAGTAGATCGCCTAATAAATAAATTATATATGGAAAACCCTTTTTTTAGTGTTGTTATAGTTAGATTACAAACCAAATTTTAATCTCACAAATTCCCTAAATAGATGTGTTTAGAAAACCTCTCAATGGATTATTAGAATTTAGATGCCCTAGGGTCCTTTATAGGAGTAGAGGAAGACTTGTTCTTTGGGAATCCGAGAGAAAACCATAAAGCTCTAGTGAATATGGATATGGATTTGAGATATTTAGATAATCTAGAAATAGTGACGAAGAAAGGAATATTATTCCAGAAAGTGGATATTGATATAGGCAGATTTAGGGGAAAATGCATCCTATGTAAAAAAAAGAAGTGGTGGGTAGCTCAAGAAAGGAAATAGAGAAGCATGTAAGATGACCAAACTAGACCTTATGTAAATTGAATAGAAACCTAGGGTTTAATCCCCAATATCTCTAAATGAAAAAAAATTATCAAGAAAAGACAAGGGTAAATCCTTAAAGGATGGAGAAATTATAGATGAGGATATCAATGGTTTCCCAAGTGCACAAAAAAAATTTGATATAGAAAAACCCAAGGAGATGTCTATAGGAAAGGAGCTAGTCATATCTCATTGGGTAGAAGAAGCTAGGACAGGAAGCCAAGAAGATCTTGTAAACTTATTGTTGAAACATAAGCAATTTGGAAACAAGTGAATATGTAATTATTTGTCCTAAATCTAGAAGACAATATGAGTCGACCAAATCTAAGTAATAAAACCACAAAATTGGTGAAAAGAGGGTGTGTGATAATTGAGAAAAAACAAGCAAATTCTATAAACCATAGTCAATACCTTACCAAAAATACATCTAGACTCAATGTTAGGTTTTATGAAATACTCCATACCATTAAGAGGGGAGGGGGGGGGGGGATGAATCAGTGTCTAATAAATTTTATTCATTTAACATATAAAAACTTAAAAAACATGGACATTAAAAATTACATCAATTTATAAGCTACACAATAATGGCACCAAGGCATATATCAATCTATAAAACATAAGAATCTTATATTCACAACTCATGATACAGGTGTTTGAGTGCAAAATCCTAGAAGGGTAAAAAACCACTATGGAAATAAACTCTATTAAGCCTCAGTGGCCATAAATATCACTTATTACAATTTATGCCTCATTAGCAACACCTCCTTGGAAATATGTTATATGCCTCATTGTAAATGAGACCGTCTTCTCAATGAAGAGCCACAATCCTTAATTACAATAGTCTTAGAAAAAAAAACAATTCAGAGGGTTACTCTATTTCAATACAAATCACAAATCACTTTCCTTAAATCTGAAACAATAAACATTACATAAACTTTTTTCTTGTATCTCCATTATATCTATGCAAAAAATAAACAATTTCATTCTTCTGTCATCACCACCTCCTCCTTACACTCGAGAAAAGGGATTTTATTTACTCATTAGATCTTAAGACCATTTTTTGAAAGCTATATGCAAAGTTTGTTTATATATTCATTAGTAAAAGAGAACAAAACTTTGTCTTTCAACTCCCCATTCCATCAACCTATCATCAAACAAATGTAATCATTTTAATATTTCAAAACCCTCAAGTATTTAGTAGAATCTATTACTCACATAACTAAATTGATAACCACCCATCAAGTTTCTATCATAGGAACTAGTCGTTGGTGTTTGAAAAATGGTCTTCATTCCCATGTCTATTAAAGATTGAATACTAACCTTAAACATAACTTTAGAGATCACTTTAATGGTTAAAGTCATCATTAATTTATATTATGATATTTATTGTATTCAATAATTTTTTTTTGTTGTTGTTGACTAGTTCATGTCATAAGTTCTCATCACCATAGAGACAATATTCAAACCTCACATTGCAGACCATTAGTCACAAACTCTAATTGTCTTCTCTATAAAAAGAACTTCAATGAAATATGTAAAAATTTGTCTCAAATGATAAATCATTTTTTCTCTTGACATCTATGGTTGTATTAATCTAACATCACTTCACAAATATCATCTTGACTTAGCTGTCTTTTTTAGTCATGAGAATGCACCCCTTTTAAGAGTGACTCTACTATATAAAGTCATGGACAACATTCAAATATTTTCAATTCAATTGTTCAAGTAACTAAACTTCACCATTTGACATCAATGACAAATATATGTCAAAAAATTCTCCTTTGGTATTGATGTCAAAATCTACAATAATTGCTATTTACTTTCCCTGTCTAAATGTAGAGTATTTATACAAGGATCTTCATGATCTAAAACTATATTATCTATCTATGTACTAGCATCTGTTAGAATGTGAGGTTGATGTTATCTATGATGTTGTCATTAATTATTTCATTGATGTCAACATATCCTTATCCCAGCCTCTTGGTGTATCAATCATTGTGTAACCGACTAGTTTGGCATATCAGTTGATGTGCTCTGATAGTCTATATGTTTCAGTTGAGGTTGCCACCAATAGGTTTTGGTGAGTGTTCTTCATTGGATGTAACATATGGTTGATTGGATTGATCCTATTTGGATGTGTATCCCTTGTATATTTTGGTCCTTTTTATGTGTGTGTAACATGTTGTTCATATATGTTAGAACAAAATGCTTTAGAGATGGTATGGTGTGTTGGATTGTGTGAGGCATGTTATAATGTATGAGGTGGTCCTCATTTCATTCCTTACCACCGTGAGAAACTCTTGGTGCAACCTATTTAAAATTGTCTGGCCGACCTAGTGGGTCTCATCATGTAGTATATATATGAGTGAGAAGTTTAGTTGTTGAGGTATCTGGATTTGTGTCTGTATCCATATCAATATTTGTATTCGATAAGACTCATTTGTGGTGATATGCAAAATAACTGCAAATATATTTGTAGGAGATCTATGTTCATGTGTAGTAGTGTGTTGATCTCGATGGTGGATCCTATCTCTTTTCACATTTTCTAGTTGTGAGCCTTATTGTATTGGAAGTGAGCCTCTGTGTATCAATAGTGAGCCTTTTTGTATCAGAAGTGAGCCTTAGTGTATTGGTATTGAGCATATGTGTATCGATAGTGAGCCTTTGTATATCGATAGTGAGCCCTAGTGTATCGGTAGTGAGCCTTAGTATATCAGAAATGATCCTACTTGGAGTGAGAACATCTGATAGTGATCCTTTGTAAAAATTACCATATCGGTGTCACCTTAACATGTGTTTTACATTTCATGAGAATTATCTTCTCCATGGTTTTTCCCAAGTTGGGTTTCCATAGAAAATTCTAGTTTTCTCTATGTTGATGTTTCTATATCCTTAATGCTTATATTTGATGTGCTTAATCGACAAATCTAAAGTTTTTATTTGTGAGTTGACCGACAAAGGAAATTTTTTATAAGTTGTGTGGAAATAACTGATTCACCCTCCTCTTAGTTATTCAACATTTTGAACAATTGGTATCAGAGCTTGGTTCCTCCGTGAAGAGCTTAACCGCTTGAGGCATATCCAATGGCTCACAAATTGACTATCCCTTTGTTTGATGGATCATATTATAGTTCATGGAAAGATCGATGAAAGGATACTTGGTACCAGTTGGTTACAAGACTTGGAAGCATGTGGAGAAAAAGTATGTATTTCCTCATAATGGGCTTACCACTCAGGATGAAATTGAGGTATACGAGGAAAATGAAAAGGAAAGGTATGCTATTACTAGTGATTTATCAAATATTGAATTAGAAAAGATTATTTCTTTGAAGATTTCTTATGAAGTTCAAGAAAAGTTGAAAGAGATCTATGAGGGAAATGACAGAGTTGAGTTATCTAAGAAATTGACAACTAAGAGACATTATGAGAATTTGGGAATGAAAGAAAATGAAGATATCAAGAGCTATTTTCAAAGAGTTCAGAATGCAGTAGATGAATTCAAGAATCAAGGAGGCACTATTACTAATGAAGACTTTATGGAGAAGATCTTGATGACATTACTAGATAACTAGAATGATAAGATCTTAGCAATTGAAGAGGTATATGATCCAAAGAAGTTTACCAAAGTACAAATGTTTGGAACCATAAAAACATTTGAGTCAAGAAAGTTTGGAAGAGATCAGAGAAAATCAGAAATGAAATTCAAAGCAATAAAATCAGATGATGATCTTGATGGCGATGATGAAGAAGAATTTGAAGCAAACTTTTAAAGGAGATTGAAGAAAGGTACTGGCAAGTATAAAGTTATGTTACCTCTAAATTTTTTTAGATGTGGTAAAATTGGTCTTTTAGCAACTAGATGCCCAAAGAAAGGTCCTAGGCGGAAGTTTAAGAAGTTCAATAGGAAGGCTTACTATGTGAATGAAGATGCTAGTATCCCAGATGATGAATCAGAGATAGAAGATTGTTTGTTTTATGTTGAAGAGGATGAGAAATAAAAAATTGATATTACTATCATTTTTGCTAAAATTGATGATTATGTTGAAAATAATTTGTATGTTAGAAGAAAGAAAAAATAATGATTGATTTATAGTGGTTGTTCTCATCATATGACTGGAGGTAAAAGTAAACTTGTGTCAATTTGCAAGTATGATGGTTGCCTTGTTAGATTTGGTGATGACAAAGCAACTTATATTATTGGTAAAGGCTCTATTACTTTCGATGGAAAGAATAACACTGACAATTTCTATTATGTGAAGGGTTTGTATAACAACTTTTTGAGTGTTGGACAGTTGTGTGAAAATTGATATGATGTCATTTTTAAAAATGAAGGTTGTGAAATCAGGAAAAGATTGGGAGATCTAATTTCAATTCGGAAAAGAATAGGAAGGAACATGTACCTTCTAGAAGGAGTGTAAGAGGGATGTATTTTACTATCTCAGACCAATGAAAGTTGGCTTTGGCATCAGAGGATGTGCCATATAAAATTTGATAACCTAGTGAGAATAAGCTCATCTCATGCAATGAGAGATCTACCTAGATTGCATAAACTAGAAAACATTATCTAAAAGGGTTGTCAAGAAGGAAAGCAGAGAAGAGAATCATTCAAGACAAAAGACTATTCATTTTTTGATGTACTAGAGATTGTGCACGCTGATCTTTGTGGTTCTACTAGAACACAGAGTTTTCAAGGTGAAAGGTACTTAATACTTTTTATTGATGACTATTCAAGGATGACATGTGTTTCTTTTCTTAGAGATAAATCTCAGACATTTGAGAAGTTCAAGATATTTAAAGCTAGAGTTGAAAATGAGTGTGGTAGAAAGATTAAATGTTTAAGATCTGACAAAGGGGGAGAGTTTACATCTGATTCTTTTAAAATTTTTTGTGAAAACAATGGTATTAATAAACAATTTTTAGGAGCAAGAACACCCCAGCAGAATGGTGTTGTAGAAAGAATGAATCAGAATATTCAGGAAGCAACAAGAACTATGTTGAAAGAGGCAAGTCTACCAAAATCTATTGGAGAGAAGCAGTACATACTCTTGTGTATAATTTATGTCCTGGAAGAAATATGGGAAGACTTTGTATGAGTTATAGCACGGAAGAGCACATACAATTAAGTACTTAAAAAATATTTGGTAGCAAGTGTTACATTTGAAAAGATGAAGACAATCTTGCACTACAACAAATCCATGTCATTAGCTACCTTTTTGGCTATTTTTTTCTTCCATATAGTGTTTTAATGTATTTCTCATCCATTTTTTGAAACATAGGTGCTATTCATTGGGTCAACACTATTGATGGTGCATTTTGCGCTGAGCAGAAGAACCTGACACCATTTCAGGCGCTATGTAGTACCTATATTTACATCAATTTTAGTGCCTGTGTTGACACCTAAATTGATGCATGTTGAATGAGTAGGCACACAATTAGGTGCTATGTTAAAGTATCTATTTGTTAGACCATCATATTTGATTTTACTATATATTTTGTTGATTTAATGTCAAAATATTTTGGTCATTATTTCATGCTGTTATGTCCTAGCCTAACACTTTATTGTTTATTTTGCACTTGCTTTCAATTGTGCTTAAAGTGTTTATCAAACCCTCGTGGAAGTTATGACATATGAAAACTAGGGGTTGAGAGGTTGCATGGCAGTTTGTGGGTGGTTTGTCACGTCCTCGCGACTTGTTCAGGAAGTTAATACCTCTAGCTCATAGGAAGCGATGGTGGGCCATGTGTTAATAATTAAATGTCCTCGCAAATTTTTTTTAAGACTGTCAGTTGGATGTGCGACCCTGCGAGTGGATGTTTGTGATGACTGTAGTGGTTTGTTGCATCCTCGCAGCGGTTAATGGGGGAAAATTTTAAGGTTCACGAGCTTGCAAGGAAGATTAAGATGCTATTGTGGTCCCTTGTTGCTGCCTCACAACTTATTATGTGGGACCCAGTTTTGGACCTCGAGGAAGCAAGAATGTTACATGTGGCACTTGATTGGTTTTCTTCACCGCGTCACCGCGGGGTTAACAAATTGGTATAGTTGCATGCCACAATTGAGAAAGGTATTGAAACCTACTGAAGACCTCTAGCATTACGTCCTCATAGGCCTAAATTACAATTAAGGAAAATGGTTGCGAACCTCGTGACACTTTATGTGGGTTACGACGGTGGGAAGAATTTGAGAAGAGACATCTTGACTGATGGAATGTTGAAGTTTATGATCTAAAAATCATTCCTTGAGTATCACATTTAACTAACTATAACCTTGGGAAAAGGCCACAATGATAGGTCTTGTAACTATTGGGATAGGTGCAAATTTTGGGATAGTTGTTGCTTCTTTTTTGCAGTTTGAAAGTGTGAGCCATAGCTTAAATACAAGAAGGGATAAATGCAATGAGTTATGTGTGTTATCTAAATTTGACTTCTGGCATTTTATGCCTCAATAACCACCCATGGGAGATAATGGCATGGATTAGAAGCCTATTTGGATCACAGGCCTTGCAATAATAAGCACTCCATGGCTTCCTCTAGATTCACTCGAGGACACAAATAGAGGTAACAACCTTCATTGGGAGAATATCTTCTATGATCGATTAGTTGTAGTTGGTAATAGAATATAAAAGGAATACTTTGGCCTGTAGCTTGTTGCATTCCTTGTACCTATAAAAGGAATACTAAGGCCAATCTTATAGATTCTAAATATTCTTTGTATAGGGACAAGTAGAATAGTTTATGTAATAGGTCTTTTTTCAGAATTAGGAATGACAAAGTCTTGTATTAAATGAAATGTATGAATACTTCTGAAGAAATTAATTGAAAATATCATTTAAAGATTGTCTCATACTCTGTTTTATTTTTGTTACATAAGTTTTTTTATTTAGAATAGCCAAATCTGTCTCATGATAATTTCATGAATGTATACATGTTTACTAGTTTTCTTCAAGGAAGAGATTAAATCATTTTAGATGCATTATAGTGATTTGGGGAAAACAATGGTGATTTCATGAGTGTAATATGAGGTGATAAATGTGACAAGTGTATGTATGGTATACATTTTTTATGATAATATTGGTAATGTGGGATTACATATATGTTAGGCATATTCAGTAATCTTAATCTTGTGTCTCTGTGAGAAGTTAAACATAAAGTTGGATGTGTCTTATAGTTTTTTTGACTATGTTGCCCTACAGGTTAAGCATTGGTCTAAGTCATGTAAGAATATTGTTTGGAGATCACATTAATCCATAAATCTAAAATAATTTTACTTTGTGTTGGTTTATTTCATGGTAAATTATTTGCATTCTCAGTAAGAAACTGGAAGCTATGGTGAGAAATTTGTTATGTGACTCTTCCTGTAGCTATTGGAACTCTGTTCTTTGACTATTCTTGTAGCCATTGGAACTTTATTCTTTGATTGTTCTTGCAACCAAGGAAAAATAGAGTAACTTCATGTTTGCTTGCTAAGAACTACATTTCTGTTATCTATTTCAGTCTTGTTTAGTTGTTGATTCATGTTTATTTATTTCCCATCTCTATGTTAGTATGACTACTAGTGAGTCCTAGAGCACATACAGTGCTAGCCCATTTCATGTTCACATCCATGGGTTGATAAAGAAATGAACCTTCATGATGAGTAAGATAACTAATTAGGTTGGGGTCCCATTGAAGGGGCATTTCTTCAAGGAAGAGTTTAAATCATGTTAGATACATTATGATGATTCAGGGAAAATAGTAGTGATTTCATGAGTATAATATGAGGTGATAAATTATAATGTTTATGTTAGGTGTGACCTATTCAAACATTTCTACATATAAATCTCTACATGTAATGTTGAAATAATATGATATAGAATATACAATACTAGTGCTTCTTCTAATATTTTGAGGTAGTGGATCTGTTGGGAGTGAACTTTTTATGCCTATTGAAGAATTTTGATAGTCTCAAATTTGTGGTTTAAACATCATTATAAAAAAAGGTGACCTGTTGAAGTTGGTGATAACCATCAAAATTCCCTTATTTTCCTTTTTATAGTAATCTCTGACCGGGTAGTGGCAGTTGGTAACATAATATATGGGATATGGCATGTAGCTTGTTACAATATTCCTTGTGTCTATAAAAGGAATACCAAGGCAAATCTTACGGGTTCTTAAAATTCTTTGTACATGGACAAGTAGCATAGTTTATATAATAGGTCTTTTTGTAGATATAGAAATGATAGAATCTTGTATTAAATGAAATGTATGAATACTTCTAAAGAAATTAATTGAAAATATCATTTTCATATTGAATTAAGGATTTATGATTTCTCTATTACTCAGTGTTAGCAATTGTTTGAGTAAGTCTGGAGATCTCTAAATTAGATATTTAAACATTTCTTTGATCACTTATATGAATTTGGTAATTATGTATGATTGTTGCAGAGCATATTATTTCATTGTTACAATTGATTATTAGAAGGTATTAAATTAGGGAAAATATTAAATTCATGTTTACGTGTTGTAACAATTTGAAGAAATACTAACGATTCTATAAGAATGATGCATGGTTAGATGTAGTTGAATGTTTGTGTAAGGTATTAACATTTATAAATGTATGCACAATTAATGTTGGGTTATTATGATATCTGACTTTGTTACCATGGATATGTGGCACTGGTCATTATTGTTCAAGATTTTAGTAAGTAAAAACTTATATAAACCAAGTCATTTATGCCTGTGAATGTAAAAACATAGTTAAGCCCCACCTCTCAAATGAATTCATCAGTATGCTCATAATAGAGCCAACTTATATTTTTATGTTGACTTGTTTACCCAGTTGAAGCTTCTGAAATGTTATGTATCAAGGGTTAACATATGTTGGTTGACTGACCCCCTTTTTTAAAGTTTACATCATCCACTGGTTTCCCCTATTATGGTTGATTATTTAATTTTTTTATATCTTTCAACCATGTATTTCCTAAGTCCTTGTGCCTAAGTATTCCCCCCCACACAACAACTTAACTCATTTATAAATGCACATGTATAATTCGTAGGTTAAGAGTTATAATTATTCTCTTGTCTCCCTGTGTTACCGAGCTACATCATTTCATCAAAGTTGGGATGTGGTGGAGCGTTGAGAGTTTCCTTCAGTCTCAGTGTGTTATCAAGAGATTTCTTTGTTCTTAGGATTTTGTTGTGACGTGGAAAGCGGTGACATGGTGGGAGTTCATTCCTCCTTCATCACATTAATGAGTGGTGATATGGACGACAAGTTAGATGAAAGGTGGAAGACTAGTTAGCTAAGATGAAAGGTATTGTTTTCATTCTATGTGTCAATAAAATCATGAAGTGAAAATATTTATTGAGCTCGGGGGAAGGATTTTGAATCTTGTCAATTACCGTTGATTCTTTGTATTGATGTATGTGAATTAAACTTGAGTTGCTTCATGTTCCAGATTTAATTACTCACACATGTCGATTTGATGGTGCAACATTAATCATGCTTTATCTTCATTTCATAAAGCCAAGAAAAATTACAGAATAGAGAAATAATTGTGTGAGTTCAAGTAGCCATTTTTAACATTCAGCGCACAGGTATAACCCAACAAATTGGAAAACAATAAGTTAACCCTTGGTTTAGCACCTTGCCTTCTCTGCAAATTTCTTAAAGCAGTGTGAATTCTTAGAAGAAATTGAAGCATAATTGAATTGTTAGAACTAGGTTTCTCTTGTAAGTTTAACACCTTGCCTTCTCTACAAATTTCTTAAAGAAGTGTGAATTCTTAGAAGAAATTGTAGTTTAATTGAATTGTTAGAAACAGGTTTCTCTTGTAAGTTTGGCACATTTCCTTCTCTGCAAATTTCTTAAAGAAGTGTGAATTCTTAGAAGAAATTGTAGTGTAATTGAATTATTAGAACTAGGTTTAATCTCTTGTAAAAGAATATTTCTATGGCTTCATCTTCTTCTACAAATATCCATGGGGGAATATTATATACTATCAATCCCACTGGACAAACACTATAATATAAGCTTAGGAAATAGAATGCGCACATTCCATCAATTACATGACCAAACTTGATACTATGGGGTTCATCTTTGAATTTTCTTGGCCATTTTTCCTCTACGTGTTTTATTTATTTTGAGTCGACCCAAATTTGCATGAATCCATCTTTATTCCTATTCTTTGCATGTTAATCTATCAATTGTGCAAGTGACTTGCAACAAAACATTCATTGAAATCTAGGTATAATGAGCATGTGAGCTAAAACCTTTTTTGGAACTGTAGGACCTTGTACATATGTACGATATCTCTTCTCTTTGCATACACGACATTCTACCTTGTTTTTCATTATCACCTCTATATAAAATGTAATTATTTATACACAAATGCATTTTATTATATTCAATCCCCAACTCTGATAATCCTAAAGGATAATATTTTGTCATTAGTATACAAAGGAAACAATTTTTGAACTGCCGGTAACATTATCACCAAAAGGAAGGTTTATAGTACAACCCGACACAACAGTTCATAGAGGTCACCGAAAATGTTTAAATGCAAGTGAAAACCGAAACTAGTCTTCACCGATAGACAATTTGAAGTGTAAATCAAGAGCATAGTTCACAGAGTAAACTGATAGACAGTTCGTAGACAACACCGAGCAAAGACTACAGAGAAACCTGAGCACCAGTCTACCGAGAGACAATTTTATTTATGAGAAATGTGGATCTGAGTTACATGTCAGATAAAACGCTTGAGTTTTATAATTAGCTTTATGCTTATCTTTAAAACCATTTCTTGAGGGAAAAGTAAAGCATATTCAATTGTTTTAATCAGTCTTATTGATTGTAAACATGAAAACTAGGAGATCAAGGTTAAGTTGTAAACCTTTTATCATAGAGTTTTTATTGTAAAGCGTGAAACCCAAATTAGGTCAATAGATTGTATAAATAGATGTAGTAATCAATCAGACAATGATGATTGTAGCCACAATAGACATCCTATGGATCAGACAAAGAGTTTCATGCAGAAGGACACAAAAGACAGAATTCAGTTATGAAGAACAAGATTCAAGGATACCAAGCAGAACAGAGGTATTAATCAATCACTATAGGTGATACATATACATTGTGAACTTAAAGGATCCATATTTAACAATTCAAGATTGCATACTATCAGGTCAAAATTATTTTTGACTACTCTCTAACAATTGTAGCAAATAGAAGAAATCCTTTAAGAAGGTGGACTTAACAGTCTTTATGTAAATCTCTTAACTAAGTGCACACTTAACAATGTTTCTAAATCTCTTAACATAGTAGACCTTAACAAGTCTCAAATGTTACTCCTAATAGGGTAAGATTATCAGAAGTGATCACACTTGTAGCCTTAATCGACACCTTCCATTATGCAAATAGTGAAGCTTTGTAGGTTTCATCCCCACCACAATTTTTACCTTCTAACAGGGGTTTTCTGTGTTACCAATTCTTGTGTCATGTGTACTTACATTTCATGAATGTTTCTATGAATGTTTACATGCAATTACATTTATGTTTTTTTATTACATGCATAAGGTAGAAAATCATCAATGGTTGATAATACAAGTACAAAGTACCAAGGGTTAATTGATAAAAATTTTTAAGGGTACTGATTAAACCCCCCCTCTCAGTACAAACCATTCCATTGTTCCATCAATTGGTATCAGAGCCAGATATCTTATTTGGAAAAGTTTAAATCACTTGAGAGACAAGATCATACAATGGAAAGGTATAAGCTAGATAAGAATATTGAGAATCAGAAGTTACAGATACAGATCTTCGATGAGCAATAAAAAGAAGCTAAAATCAAGATGATAGAGCTACTGGATGAAAGAAAAGATATGGCATATTGCTGCAATGAAACTAACTATCATGAAGAAGAGATACCTGATTTATTAGAGTCACCGAGATCTACATCTAGCAATACATCAGACACATCTGAAGGAAGTATTACAAGTTTTAATGAAATCAATCAACATCTGAAAAAACAAGTAAAGGTACTACAAATCGGTCAAGAGAGACAAATGATAAGGATGATTGATGTTATGAATAATGCTAGACAAGCTGAACAAGAAAGAACATTAGCTATTGATGGTAGGAGGAAGATCATTGAGAAGCTACAAGAGAGAGAAACTGAAATATAAAAACTAACTAAACATGATCATGAGATCACCAATCACATAGTTCTTATGAGTCATGAGGCAAACCAAGTGAACATAGAACTCAATGGGAAATTGGAAGCTATTGGTGAGCTAAGAGAAGAAAATGAGAGATTGAATCATGAAGCAAGGATTCAGTAACAACATAATGATATGATCAAGAAAGCTAAAGAAAGCACAAAAAGAATGGATGATTTTCTGAATGGACAAAGAAGAGTC
Organism: Thuja plicata; assembly: GCA_018584345.1. Classification (NCBI taxonomy): domain Eukaryota; kingdom Viridiplantae; phylum Streptophyta; class Pinopsida; order Cupressales; family Cupressaceae; genus Thuja; species Thuja plicata. The sequence continues at coordinate 3,379,022 of MU227817.1, forward strand.
ATCAACAATACCGGTCTAGGGTATACCAAGCATAGAGAATCATCAAATCAATTTGATAAAAAATATGTCTACAAAAATCCAAGACCAAGGAAGCAGTCATGCAATCACTGTGGAAAACCAGGCCACACATCAAATGTTTGCAGGAGAAAATCTAGAGGTATTCCTAAATCTAATTCTACATTCATATGAAATTTTTATAATTGTAACAAGCATGGAAATAAAGAATATGAATGCAAATCTAAGGTAAACCAACCAAAGAAGGAATCCTACATGGAAAAATATTGTTACACTTGCAAAATGGATGGCCACACTGTTGGAAAGTGACAATGCAAGCAATTGTTATTTTGTCATTGATGTCAAACCTTAACTGGTGAGACTATTGTTATCTGTTTGAGTACCATATCTATTGATTGATGAAGAATATTTAACAAGAAGACCAAGTGAATGGTTGAGTTAAGGAAAATAAAAGGGTACTTGATCAGTTGGCACTCTGGAAAAGTAATTAGTTTTTTATCTTTCAAAGATAGTTTTTCTGGTTGTTTTGTGCCAAGCAAGTCTAGCTTGTGTCGAGAAAGTTTGGTTTGATGCCGAGCGAAGTTGTTTGTGACGAGCAAGTTTGTTAAGTGTCGAGCACCAGTGAAATATCTGAGTGGAAACAGTGATTTCTGAGCAGATCACAGATGTTGGCCGACTTACAATATTTGGATTAATGATGAGATTTGAGATCTCTGGCCGACTTAGTTAATTTGATTGGGATATGTAAAGTTAATTAAAGATTGATCCACACCTTTTAATGTATGGATAACCATAATTAATTCATGGATTCACGATTTAATTAGAGACTACTTTGGAGAAGTAAATGTAATGAAATGATGGAATGATTTGTTGGATCTGACCTACCTAAGATCTATGATCTTGATTAAGCGGCAAATATTTATCTGACCTAGAAAGAGAGGTGTATGATAACCTCAAGGGGTTATTCATTAAAGTGTGGATGTATGAATTGATGTACATGTGTGTATGCAAGAGGATTGCATAGTTGATTTACTGATTGGTGTGACCTAGCAGAGAAGGCTGAACACAGAAGTAGAAAGTTGCATGTGTGATTGCTTGACAAATTTCCAAGCAGATCAGAAGATTGAAATGACAATGCAGGCCACTCAGTAAGTTAGCATCAGATATGTAATTGGATCTAAATTTGTAAAGTAAGTTGTATGTATCAGATCACAACTGCTGATTACTTTCTAGCCATTGTATCAGTTAAAATCCTTTAACAAGCTTGACCTAACAGTCATTTGTATAAATTCTCTAAGCAAGGTGACATTCAGGTGGAATGTTCTAAGTCCTCTAACAAGGACACTCCTGATAGGGTGATTAAATCCTTTAACCAAGTCACACCTAACAGTGTGCTATTGTAACCTTTAACAAGGTTGGCTCCTCACAGAGCTCACTTTAGAAGAGTGAAACTTGGTAGCATGTTACTGGTGTTTTTTTCCATATTGGGTTTCCACGTTAAATACTTGTATCAACTTGTGTGAATGCTTATGGTTTGTTTTACTGTTATGTTTCTATAGGCTAATTACATTAAACAATAAACTGCATGATTAAGTTGTTGACATATGCTACTATTGCCGAGTAGATCTGGATTGTTTAAAATACAGAAAGTTTTATTTGGTACATCTAGACCTGAGGATAACTGATTCACCCCTCCCCTCTCAGTTATTCTAAATTCATTCTAACAATTGGTATCAGAGCTTTGGTCTCCTAAAAATAGTTTGAAGGTTCTTGGAGCGAAAAGATCAAGATGTATAAAAAGGAGGTTCCAAAGCTGAACAAAGATAACTTCCCTTCATGGCAGAGTTTCATGAAACTGCATCTTGCCATTATTGGAGATGATGCTAAGTGACTTATTGAAAATGAATATGTACCACCTACTACTCCTCTCACAACTGCACAACTAAGAGAAAAGAAAGAGCACAACCAAGCAATGTTAGAGATTGCATCCTCATTGAGCTATTTAGAGTTTGATGATATAAAGAGCTGCACTAATGCAAAGCAGATGTGGAATAAATTAGCAACTATCTATGGTGGAGACACACATGTGCTAAGAGCTAAATAAAAAATTCTAAGAGGTAAGTTTGATGAAATGAAAATGCAAGAAGGTGAAAATGTTAATCAGTACTATGGTAGAGTAAAATAATTTGTAAATGCCATTAGAGGAGCTAATGGAATAATAGATGAGAACACTATTATGAGCAAGGTACTCAAAACTCTACTTCCTGTATGTGCTATTAGAGAATCTACAATTCAAGAACTGAGATGTACTCCAAACAATAATTTGAATCTGGAAAATCTGATAGGCAGACTTATTGCATTTGAAATGTCAAATTATGATAACTACAATCCACAAGGTATTGATTCTTCTTTTAGATCTCAATTGGTACTCAATAAATCTAAGAAAGGAAAGAAATATGTGAACAGTGATAGTGACACTACTGATGATGATCTTGAAGAACTCAAAGCACTTATGGCAAAAAGGCTGTCCAGAGGAAAAGGAAAATACAGAGGTAAACTTCCTATCATTTGTTTATCATGCAATAAAGTTTGTCATATAGCTACTAGATGTCCTGATAAGAATGAAAAAGATGAAAGAAAGGACAAAAAATACAAGGAATACAAAGATAGAAAGGATGACTGAGACTTTAGGAAATATACGGATTACAAAGACAAAGGTAAGAAATCTTGTTATATTGCTGAAGAAACTTCTGACAATGATACTGACAATTTTGATGACAATGATATAGAAGTTGTTTATGTTACAATGAAATAAGATTCTAATGATGATGAGAAAATTGCATTAATTTCTTATAAGAGTAAAGGTGATCGTTGGATCATTGACAATGGTTGTTCCCATCATATGACTGGTGACAAGGATAAGTTTGAAACCCTAGACCAATGCAAAGGAGGATATGTAAAATTTGGTAATGATGCACCATGTCTCATCAAAGGTAAAGGATTGATTAACTTGACTAAAAAAATTAGATGTGATAATGTGTATTGGGTTGATGATCTTATTTACAATTTTCTGAGTGTTGCACAGTTGAACACTTCTGGTTATAGAGTTGAGTTCCATCACAAAAAAGCAAAGATCTATGACTCTACTGGAGAACTAGTTGGAAGTGGTGATCAGACTAAAGGTAACTTGTTCTATTTGGATTTATTTGAAGAAACATGTTTGTTTGCACAGTACAATGATGTTTGGTTTTGGCATAAGAGATTGTGTCATGTGAACTTTGATAACTTGGTAAGCATAAGTAAATTGAAAAAGGTTAGAGGGCTACCTAAGTTAAAGAAACCTAAGAATGCAATGTGCAAACAATGTCAACTAGGAA
>MU227817.1:3389468-3402586 GCA_018584345.1 Thuja plicata
AAATAATAATGAATAGACATGTCCCATGAAGGGACATGTCTCTCCTATCCTCATTCCCAATATAAATGAAAGAGAGATTGTTGCATTTGAAAAATACATACAACATAGAGTGTTATTACATTTGTAGTGATCCTAAATCTCAACAGTTGACATATGGTATTGCTGTCGAGTAGATCTGAATTGTTTAAAATACAGAAAGTTTTATTTGATACATCTAGACCTGAGGACAACAGATTCACCCCTCCCCTCTTAGTTATTCTAAATTCATTCTAACACACACATCTCTTGAATGCAGGAAAAATAAAAAGAAAGCATGGAAGCCAAAAGAACAAGAAAATGCTTATCAATCGAGAAGCGTCAGTAATGTTAGAATAAATGAGAGGGGGGGGGGGGGTGAATCAGTGGCCTCAAAAATATTCTAATAAATCAACCCAAAAACTTAGTACCACAAAATTAAGCCTCTAGTTATCTTCATTCCAACAAGATGAATGCCTTGAAGTAATCTTAACAAATAACTACTGCTCAAAGTTTACTTTTAAACCTTATTCTTACTGTTTACCATTTAGCAGTCTTTCATTTATCGAAATATAGTAAATGACTTAGTGTATACCGATTAATCCAAATTTAGTTATGTGTAAAGCAAAACACTAAAGTAATGAATCATAAACATATTGACACATGGATTTTTAACATGGAAACCCTGTTAAGGGAAAAACCACTTGGGACTAGTAACCCAAAATTTTCACTCTTCTAAAGTGAGCTCGGTGAAGATCCAACCCTGTTAAAGGTTACAAACACACTATTAGGTGTGACCTTGTTAGATGATTTAAATAGAATATTTTTTCACTTGATATCAAACATCTCTATGCTACCTTTATGACCAAACCCAGTGTAGTTTGTCAATTGGTATCTGGCATCTCATGCTATCTTCATCATCAAAATTTTTGATACTCCTTATGATGTATCTCAATATAGAAAGGATTATTAAGTCCTGCTTAGTTAAGAGACTTTATGATCCAATGGTTAAATTGAAACAGTAAATGATCTGTTCACATATACAACTATAGACTTGTAGATTTTCAGATCTATTGTAAGCTAATAATACATTTATGATCAATGTATCTTTTCAATACCTTGCTCCACTTATTTTTGCTTGGTGATGTTGTGATCTATTGCTCGGTGTTTGTAGAATTAGCTATGTTCTTCAGCTTGATTGATCAGGTCTGACTGAAGTTGTTCTTCATCAGTTTCTCTTCAGCATCCTCTTCTCTATTCACTCCCCCTAATTCATAATGAATTAGATTGTCTCTTTATAGACATGATTCAACCATTTCTAAGTTCTTGACTTTCTTGTTCTTGGCTTGATCCACAATTATAGCCAATGTTTCTTTAAGGCTTTACTTCAGTTTTATCTCGTAGATATCTTCTTGACATCTGTAATAAAACTGATTTAAAACTCTCTCTTATCTCTGGCTTCTAACTTGTGCATGAAAAAAATATTGAAAACTAGTTAACTCCATATTTAGCTCTTTCCATCTAAGTATTTTGTCATTTCTGAACTTCAGTTCTTTTCGGTGTTTAACTCCTTGTTGGCTTTGTTCAACACTTTAATTTTCCTCGGGCATCTCTGTCAGGTTTATCTGTCCATCGGCTAACACTGTGTTGGCAAGTTGACAATCAGAGTAATTATGACTTATTTTGTGTTTTCATTATGGCAAAAAAGTCATACAAATTTTTTTCAAGAAAACTTGGAAGATATAAATGGCTAAGTATGGAAGACAGAATAGAATAAAGGTTTGCAGTCGATTAAAGCACTAGCGCACGTGTGGAAGATCGAATCAAGATATGCACATTCATATATAAGCTTTATGATATGTTAAGGTGTTAAGTATATACACGCAGGGTACGAAAAGATAGTATGAAGAAGTTATAACAAGTTGAAGTGCCTCTAGTAGTTCAGGAAACAGAGCACAAAGCCGATCTCAGATTTTGGATCAGCTTATGATGTTTTGTTTTGTAAAGTCTATGTGGCTATTATAGTGTGTTTGTAATCATGCATTAATCACTTATGTAATCATTCTTAAGCCAATTAGTTTGGAAGCATTGTATATTTTGTTTTTGGGCTGACTAAGGTCTTGTCTCTAGTCGTGCCTATTCAGGCATGGACATATATATATGACATGCAATTTTGTATTAGGGAGTGTCAAAGAAATATGCAGAGAAGAGATTTAAAAGAATAGTAGAAGATGTCAGAATGAGATAAATCTCTTTAAGAGTATAAGAGCATCAGCACATAACCAGAACTGATCAGACAAGTGTGTCACCTACAACAGTTCACTTTTGGATATAGTGTATATCTACTATCAAGGAGGTTGTAGCCTTCACCATTGAAGCAGTGATCTTTTGGACAGTGAGTCCTCACCCTTAACAGGGTTACTTGTAAAAGACTCCTAATAGGGCCAGACCCTTAACCGGGTCATTGTACTTGCATTGTAAAGACTGTTTCTAACAGGGCAAAGGAACTATAATAGGTTCATTATACTAGTGCAATATTTGTGGGTACTAATCCCCACCAGGGTTTTCCTTTGATCAAGGTTTCCCTGTAATCATATCATGTGTTATGTGTTCTTGTGTTAAGCTTCATTGGATGCATATTTGATTTATGTTTAAACAGCTGAAATATAATAAATAGATAAACACTGATTCACCCCCCCTCTCAGTGTTTCTAACAATTGGTATCAGAGCTCTGGTCCTCTGAGAGAAAAGTTTAACCACTTGAGGAGATCATGGATTTAGTAGAAGCTAAACATCTGAAAAATAATCTTGAAGCAGCCCTTGAAGATCTAGACAGATCTGACAAAGAAAATGAGGAACTTAAACTAAAAGTTGATGGCTCACAAATGCTTATCAAAAAGTTAAGAAAAGATTTGAAAGATTTCTCTACAAATGATTTGGGGAAAATGGTCAAGAAACTAAATGAAGAAAACTTATCTTTAAAGGATAAGATAGAAGAATTGAATGATCAGTTAACTGATAGCCTAACTGCTATTGAAGAGAAGAAAAAAGAAAATAAACAGTTAGATGAAGAACTCATGCAAGCCAATATAAAAATCTTGGAATTGGAAAACATCAAGAATAAGATTGAATCTAAATTATCAGGAGCAAGAGACAAGATTGATAAACTACACACAAGTTTGATCTAATTCATTCACAAATGTATGCACAAAAGTTAAAAGGTGATACCACTGGTATGGGATATAGTATAGCTCAAATTGAAATAAATTCAATGCAAGAAAGAAAGAAAGCACAAGAAGCATCTACAGAAGCAAAGAAAGAGGTGAATATTGCAGAGACAAAAATTGGACAACCTAAAGATGAACTCAAGCAAGTTAACATAACTTGTTATGATTGTAACAAGCATGGAAATTTGGCAAGAGATTGTAAAGAAGTAAAACCTTTTAATGGTTATTGTTACTCATGTAACAAGTTTGGTCACATGGCTATTCATTGTAGGAAAAATCAAAGAAATCAGTTACAACTAAACCAAAGAAGTCAGAATCAATACAATTATAGAAATCAACCTCAAAGAAACCTGTAGAACATTACATGTTAGATATGCAATTACTATGGACACACTACCAAGCAGTGCAACATGATAAAAAATAACATCAGACCTCCCATCATTTGTCACTCATGTGGAAAGGCTGGACATATCTCAAGGTTCTGTAGATCTAGAACTCAAAAACAAGATAACCTTAAAAAGTCACTATTTGAAGAATCAGGAGAAGTTAAGTTTGTACAAGCTAAAGCTGATTCAGATAAAATATGGGTTGAAGTAAAGAAGGATAATGATGAGAAGAAGGTAGTCGATGCATCCACAGTAGACGCAGCTTCTACTTTTGGTTAGATGACCATCATGGTCTTAGGGGGACCTATTCTAGCTCTAAACACTTATGCGGCTAGTATACTCACCTCTAAGTATGCGCCTATGGATTTATGTCTGTGATCATGAAATAAGGTAGTAGGCATGCACGCATTACCTGTACTTCATTCAGAACAAAGTTTGAAACTCTCAATGGAAACCGCGTACGGTAGCAAGCATTAAATGTAGTAACCTTTATATAAGTCAGTAAACAATCATTTATTCTCATTGTTTACATCTGAGATCATAAAATTTGTAGAGAATAGGAGCACTAAGCATCAAAGCATTCAAAGGTATTGATTTGATCAGTTTGTGAACAGATTGCAAGTTAAAACGGAACCCTAGCAGTCGTGTCATTTCAAATTGTGGTGGAACCCTATTTAGTCGATCAAAAAGTGAGTATGGAAACCCCTGTAGTCTTTGACATTACTGAAAGGAAGAGTTTTGTCTTTAAAAAGCATCCATTCAAGTCTATTCTAGATGATGTAGAAGGGGAATTCTCTAAGACTCCACTAATTCTCTAAGACTCCACTAATTCTCTAAGACTCCACTAGGAGTCGTACATGTGGAAGATATTCGCGCTTACATCTACTGTAAGAAGGAAACCATTGGGGATAACAATATAGCTACTCTCATGGTGTCAATGATGAAACTTGACTATTCATTCAAGGATGAATACACGCATCTCACTGATAACCCTATCTTTGAGTATTCTAATGTACACGAATTCTATGAGCCAGAATGGGTTAAAATCTTGTTGAGTAGGATACATGGTGACCTTTACTAGATTGGTGAAGTTCTCGTCTGCATGAATGTAGATCTAATTCATGACATGACTGGACTTCCTAAGACTGGACCAGTTCTTCCAACTAGTAAAGATGCGAAAAAGTAGGTTGAACAAGAATGTTTATCCATAAGTGATAGGCATGGTATGACAGTTAATCCCATTAAGGAAGATGACATAAAACTAGCCACCATGATATTAGGTTACAAATTTCAGCATGCAAGAAGACTAAATAGTGTATCTGCAGCTACTGTCCTAGCAGCAGTAAAGATGGTTAAAGATAATACTTAGTATAACCTATGTGAGATATTGCATGCTCAATTGATTGACAACATTCAAGCTATTAAGCATGCAAAGAGCAAGATATTCAGGTTTGGCTCATTGATCATATATCTCTACTTCCACATAGTAGGTAAAGTTGCCAATATTTACCTAGACAGGAGTAAACCTACTATGTCTTAGGTATCACTCAAGGCTACATCAGAGAGCAACGTGAAGGATTCTATAGACATGGATATCAAAACTTTCAAAATTAAAATGCAGAAGAGGTTCAGGATACCTGAGAAAATAGTTGAGAAATACAAAGACACCATATGTTTCATGGTGGAAACTGATTGTACTTGCATGGAGGCAGTGGAACCAAGAAAGAAATGGATTGACCACTTGGCTATGAAGTTGAAGAACAACTTTTGGAAGAGTATGCACAAGTTCTCTTATCTGTGCCTAAAGAACCCAATGAACCTAGATGGGGCACTTACAGAGAAAAGACCAATCAAGTTGATTCTGTCTTATACAGTACAGACAATAAAAGGAAGGCATCAAGGATTACTTCTAATATCCTAAAAGTTTATGGAGTTACACAAGAATACCTAAACAAAGCTAGGGAAGCTAAGATTGCAAAAGAGCTCAAACAAACATAAGTTAAAATAGAGAAGTCTGATGATGTGCCCAAGAAGAAGATGAAGAAATCTAATAAAAGTACATCTACGCCCTCAACTACTATCGACTTGGAAGCATCTCCACCATCAGTACCAAGTAAGATAACTAGAAGGAAGAAGCAAGTTACCACAAGTCATCCATCTTCAAGAACCACAAGGAGCAAGGTAAAGAACACTCAAGCCCCTCTTGAGGTAGGATTGAGACCTAGTCTCAACATTCTAAAGAACAGAATTATCAATGAAGGAAGACTGGATACAATTGCTAAGGTCTATGACAAGTACCAAGAGATAGACAAAACATAAATACATTCTATGCTCATCTCTCACATGATCAAGTTTAAAAAGTCATTTCTAGAACTTAAGACAGTGATACGAGATAAATTATGGAAAATATTGGAACTAATGAAAAGACAGGCAATTGAGGAAGATATGAGGATTAGAGAAGAAAAATTAGATAATCTTCTCCCTGTTTGTTCACATGAAGAAAAAGTAATTTTTCTAGACTTGGTAAAACCTCATCTGAGAACCAAGACAATGACTATTCATATAATGAACAATGATTATGAGTTAGTTGGGAAAGATATTGAAAAAGCATTTGCACAAGTGTTTATGGATAGACACATGTATCCATCAATGACGCCTATAGTTAAAATGACTCTAGTCCCTCCAAAACAAGATAAAGCACCAGAGACTTCTAATGCACCTATGACAGGTCCACATGATTCAGCACCTAAAGATCCAGCACCCTCAGTAATAGTAAAAGATTCAGAAGAAACAATTACAATCAATGATGTTGAGATATCAATGACAACTTCAGATAATGAATTGGACAAGTTTGAGGAAGCATTTGTGAAAACTGAAGAAACTGAGAAGGCATGCACTGATGACACTTCTTTGCAGCAAGAAAAAATTCCTGCAGAAGACACCAAAGGTCTAGATGAATGCAAAAAGAATGAACTACCCTCTATGGATATCCCAGTGAAAAAAGAATGCATGGATGTCAATTAGAATATTATATTCACTCCTAGAAAACCAGTAACCTCATTGTTGTCAAGTTTGACCCCTGATTCAACAAGCTTAGATGCATGGGGAGAAGAAAATTTGATAAATATCAGTGTGCTAGCCATGGAAAAAGCCAAAGAGAAACAGGTTATGAGAAACCCTCTCTTTCTAGAAATAGTAAAAATTCTGAATGATCTAGTGCCTGCAGATAAGAAAATGGCTAAGATTCAGTCAGTTAGTAGACTTTGCTACTAAAATTGCAAAAGATGAGTACAAGAAGGAAAGATTGAATGAATTGGTAAAGAATTTTTCTTTAGATCTCAATTCATTGAAGATTGGTCAAGGAATTCTGAAAGAGTTAGCATCAAAAGGTAGAAAGGTAATAGAAAATTGCATGGATAGAGTAAAACTCACCTCGAAACACATCAAGAAGATTGAGGAAGATGAAATCTTGGTTGAAAGTATTAGAAAATCAATTGAAACATCCTCACAAGATACTAATGTATGCAACAATATCTATCAAGGTCAGTTGGACAAGATTGAAAAGGCAAAGTCTGAGATCAATAAGATAAGAATCAAGTAGACTCAACTGAGAAATGAACTGACGCCCTCTCTAGCAGTCTTAAATGAAAACATCAAATAGATAGATACAACAATTTCTACATATGGTCAGGGTCTCTGCATGGATTTGACGAAAATGGAAAAGATTACATATGCCCTATGCGCCCATCTACAAAAAATTGATGCACTAAAAGCATTTTGGTAGCAAGAGATAAGAAAACTTCAGATTGCTTTTCCAGATGTATACATGGAGTAAGTATCTAGAGACTTACAATTTTGACACCTTTTCCATTAATGTCAAAGGGGGAGTAATGTATAAAAGGAATATGTTATATAGCCTAAGTTATGAGATAAATTTTTTTGTTGTCAAGTCAAAGATTAAAACAACTTGGCCGCATTTTTTTGTTGTCATTAATGACAAAGGGGGAGATTATTGGAAAGTTGACAATCAGATTAATTATGACTTATTTTGTGTTTTCATTATGGCAACAAAGTCATACAAAGTTTTGTCAAGAAAACAACTATGGAAGACATAATAGAACAGAGGTTTACAGTTGATCAAAGCACCAACGCACATGCAGGAGATCGAATCAGGATATGCGCATTCATATATAAGCTTTATGATATGTTAAGATGTTAAGTATATACACACATGGTACGGAAAGACAGTATGAAGAAGTTACAAGAAGTTGAAGTGCCTCTAGCAGTTTAGGAAACAAAGCACAAAGCCAACCTTAGATTTTGGATCAGTGTATGACATTTTGTTTTGTAAAGGCTATGCACCTATTATAGTGTGTTTTTTATCATTTATTAATCACTTATGTAATCACACTTAAGAAAATTAGTTTGGAAGCGTTATATATTTTGTTTTTGGGCCGACTAAGGTCTTGTCTCTAGTCACGCCTATTCAGGCATGGACATATATATATGACGTGCAATTTTGTACTAGGGAGTGTCGAAGAAATATGCAGAGAAGAGATATAAAAGAACAGTAGAAGATGTCAGAATGAGATAAGGCTCTTTAAGAGTATAAGAGCATCAACGCATAATCAAAACTGATCAGACAAGTGTGTCACATACAACAGTTCACTTTTGGATATAGTGTATATCTACTATCAAGGAGGTTGTAGCCTTCACCATTAAAGCAGTGATATTTTGGAAAGTGAGTCCTCACCCTTAATAGGTTTACTTGTAAAGGAATCCTAACAGGGTCAGACCCTTAACTAGGTCATTGTACTTGCATTGTAAAGACTGCTTCTAAGAGGGCAAAGGAACTATAACAGGTTCATTATACTAGTGCAATATTTGTGGGTACTAATTCCCACTGGGGTTTTCCTCTGATCAAGGTTTCCCCGTAATCATATCATGTGTTATGTGTTCTTGTGTTAAGCTTCATTAGATGTATATTTGATTTATGTTTAAATTTATGAAATTTAATAAATAGACAAATACTGATTCACCCCCCTCTCAGTGTTTCTAACACACTGTCGTTCTGTCCGTCGATAATGCTTGTGATTCTGCTCATTGATAATTCTTGTTGGGTTTCTTTCTCGGGCATCATTGTGAATTTTCTCTCAGGGTTCTCTATCCATCGGTGTGCACTTGTCCATCAGTGTCTGTTGTCACTTTGTGAATACTAAACTTTTATGCATTACTGATAGCATAAACTTTTTCTCTTTGGTTCTCTGAGGTCTTTGACACTTATGTATATAACCAATTAGATTATATCAATTTGACATCAATGACAATACAATCCATTAACTGATTTGACGTCTTGCATTGACTTTTTGCATTTCAGTGATCATCAACTTAACATCTTCAAACATTCAATCAGTTATGGTTCATCAATCTCTCCCTTTGGCATTAATGGAAACACACTACATTATCATACTATATTATTACTAATACAATATGAAATATAATAGTTGTAGTTCATCAAACTACCAAACTTATAGTTCTATAACCAATACAAATGTTTGGCTCTCGATAAGCTCATATAGCTTAGATTTGTTTCTTGCTGAGTACTTTCTTCAATCTTCAATCCCTTGACTGGATAGATGTAGCAACTTCTATCTTTGATGTTGACTCTCCCTTTGACTGTTCCTCTCCTTGATCATCTCTTTTTCCTTTGACAACAATCTCTCCCTTTGTATGTATTCTCTTCCTCATGATGGATATTTCATATGTAATCTCTCCCTTTGGATATATTCTCTCCTTAGAATATTCTCTCCCTTTGAATCTCTCTCTCTTTCATGATATTATCTCCCTTTGAAAACAATTCCAATGTCAATCCTATTTTTTCTCTTTATGTAATATACTCCTTGAATTTCCCTTTCCATCAACAATGTAGCTCTGTATTAGCGAATAAATACCTCTGGTGTTCGGTGAATAATTGTACCTTATTGTGTACAGATATATCCTTGTAGTCCATCTCTTTTCTTGCATCACCATGAATGATCTTTTGATTTGTGCATAGGCTAATGCAATCTCCTACTCAGCTTACTAACTGAGAGACAAGGGTTGGACCCCTAGTCTTTGTCTTAGGTACTCAAATGTATCTTTAGGCAATGACTTGGTAAATATGTCAGCTAATTGTTCCTTGGATTGAAAATATTCCAGTATCACTTCTTTTTCTTGCACTTGTTCTCTTAAGTAATGATACTTGATTGCTATATGCTTAGTTTTAGCATGCATGACTGGATTCTTTGATATGTTGATTGCACTGATATTATCACAATAGATAATCACTGGTATTATGTTAATTGCAACCCTCCAGCCACCAACCACCTCCCCTCTACTCGCACCTCCCATCCCACATGCAACTTCAAAAATTCCTTCTCCGCCGTTGTTTCTCTTCCTCACGAGAAGCCCAGCCCTCCAAACGGGCCGCTCAACCACCACTTCTGCCTTCGGAGCGGTGATAAAATTCACAGACATTTAGCCATCTCAAATAGTGTTTTTGGCTTTCTATGATGGTCTACAGACTGTCAAATTTTACTTCAGGAAATGATGACATCAACAGGGCTTGAAAATTTACAGCCTTCACCATTGGAGTTCTAAACTTTGTAGCGTAATTTCAAACACGCATAACTTATTCATTCAGAGTCCTTTTTCTGAACAATATTTTTTTGATTTTGGGTAGATTTTCCCAAGGATTGCTGTGGTGGAATTTGTTTTTGATTTTTCTCTTTGGATTTATTAGAAATAACTATTTTTGGTGACTGTCTCTGTCTAATCCTCATTTTTGTAGCTTCCAGAGCCTCGTACAGGCTCATATGATCACTTTTTTCAGTGAAATGTTTTTTGAAATTGCATGATTTTCTATGTACTTTCTGAATATGTGATCTATTTTATAATTTTTGGATTTTGATAATATGGACTAATCTTTGGCTTTGATGTTCACGTGATTATCTTTTGCATACAACCTAACAGTGGTTTGCAGAATGTTACTCAAGAAGACTAAGACTTAAACTACTCATGAATTAGTTTTACAGGTTGCCTTTGATCGATAGAACGCAAAACAATGTACTTGCATCTTGTTTTTGATTTCTTAAAATAGGAACCCACATGCAGGACTTATTAAAATGAACATTTGTTTTATGTTTTAGGAATGACAATGATATCAAGAAACTATGCTCTCGCTCTTTTGGGATGATCAGAAATCCAGAAACATTATTATCATTTTCTCATTTAGCTTGAAGTGTCTTTTAGTTTTATAAATCCTAGGAATTGCATGGACATATCCTCTCCCTTCACCTTCGCAGATCTTGGGTGAAAGAGAAATCCATACAAATCCTTTAGCGTGGCTACCTCCCGAGTGATTTAACAGAGCTGGTGAGAGTGGATTACCCAACCGGTAACAGGCTAAAGCCAAGCCCTTCCGAACTGGTATATAAAAAATGTCATTGTGATTAATATCATGGTGAATAGGTGTTGAATGCTTTATACCGGGAAGAAGATCTCCCTCAGTACCCTTATGGTGCATTAAAACCTATAGAACATAAATTTTGTAGGCTAGGAGGCCTCCATAACGGAGCTAATCTGCCACAAGTATAACCACCTGAACGAATGCCTTGACTACAAACTTTGTTCTAGTATCCAAAATCCCTCTATTTGTTGGCACAGAAGGTCAGAGACCGACTAAGATGTCCCACACTTTCACGGCTCTTAGTAGAGACAATGGTCCCTTGGGAAGTGATTACCCTTGGGATTTGAAGCTTGGTGTGCCTGAGAAGTGAGTGCACATGTAGGGAGGAGCCCGTGCCTCCAAGCTTCTAAGTTGTTTGCTATGAGTATATGTGGCTAAACTTTGGTTCAAGTGGGAACTCAACAGATATTTCCCTGGCTATCCTAGGATTGTGGTGTGTCTGTTCTTTTCTTTTACAACAAACAATCTGCATGATGTGTTTTGCGTGAGTGCTCATTGAAACAACAACAATAACGATCAAACAATCTAAAAAACTATACACTTTGGATAATTGTCTATCTTGTCTTGTCTGAAACTTCAACAATCCTGTCGAAACTCTGTCAAAATTCTATCAAATTGGTTTCAAAAACTTGTCAAAACTTTGTCTTTCATCAGTCAATGCTACTACGTTAAGTCTATTCTAAAATTTGTGTTGTCATAATGCTTATGTTAGTTCACATTGCAACTACAATCTGTTGTTAGTCCAACCTATCACTATCTTGAAATTTGATGTCATTACGCTTGGCCAATTGACTGAGTCCTTTGTTCAAACTTATCATCTTTGTCTGCGCTGTCCTTATTCTAGGTTGTGAGAGCAGGTTTGTTAACCTTGACTCAAGATTAGAGTCTTTGCTATCTCCATCCTCAGTTGGACATTTATCTTTTGGTCTCTTTGGTCTTGGACTTAGACAACACTTTAGATTTCACCACGGTGTCAGTTAGACGAATTAACTTATCTTATGCCTATGCGAACTAGAAGTCATTTTAGAGATTTTCACAAAGAAGACAATCAGGGATTCCCATTTGAAGACAACTCCTTGTTTGGAGAGAACCCTCTCTTTGAGGGAGATTCTTGAATTCCTCCTAGATCAAAATCCCCAGAGGACAAGTTACCTAGTCCCAAGATGTCAAAAGAAAGACAAGGTAGAGGCAGGTCTCGATGAAGAGACCTCTCTAATGGTACTAACCATCGCACTAGTCAAAATTCCTCAAGTCCATCAGACCCCGATGAGGAAAATATTGATGAATGTCTCCAGGATAAGAGGTTTGTAAAACTCATGAAAACAATCATAAATTGAGATAAGGAACAATACTTCCTCGACCTAGCAGAGCAAGGCGCTCAACTTCCGCCTCACTTCAAAGTTTAGGATATCATTGCTAGGGAAGAAGAAACTCCCATGACGCTCATAACTAAACAAATGCAAGCTATGAAAATGGAATTACAAAAACTCCAAAAGGAAAAAGAAATGCCCAACACAAGGTTTTCTTTAAACACAATCTGTCCTTTTCCTTTTGACAGAGATTTGTACTTGCCTCTGTTCCCATGCGGGGTTGAAATTACATGATTTGATAAGTACAACGGTCACTCTGATCCACAAGATGACATCTGAGAATTATGTGCTCTTTGTACATAATTTGTTCATGACAAGACATATCTTATGCATCTCTTTCCTCAGAGTTTGAGTGGCCAAGCTATGGAGTGGTTCTCAAAGTTACCCACTGGTATAAAAACTTTCAATGAGCTAATAAATCTATTCTTGCAATAGTACTCTTACAATATCCAACATCCTGTGATGATGATTGATTTATGTAACAAAAAGAAAAACATAGGAGAACCCTTTCTGACCTTTCTTCAATGATGGAGAAAGATGTTTTCTAGATATCCATGCATCGTGCCTGAATCTGAAAAGATGGATATTTTTGCTAGTGTTCTGATTCTAGAAC
>MU227817.1:3446147-3467487 GCA_018584345.1 Thuja plicata
AATGAGAAAAATAGCCATACACCAAAAGATCTTCATAATGAATGAAATGCAAGAAGTGTTTTTGTATATTTTATGAGTATTTAAATTTTTATTTTTGTATTTATAAATGCAAATTTTAATCTAAGATATAAATCTAACACCAAAGAGAAGGAGTTGTCTATTGCGGGTTCACCAAAATGTAAAGGAAGAAAAATCTTTTTTGTTTATTTGTTTTATTAGGGGTTGATTGTATATTTCCCTAACCTTTACATTTAAATTGTAATTGTATTGAAATGTGATTATGAGGAAGATAATATGCTCCTCTTCTATCCTCAAATGCACAAATGCAATATCCAAGTTGATCAACCCAAAAGAGGGATTAATGCACAAATGAATCAACCATTTGGAAATGAGAGTAAAGAAGATCTTAAATTCTGTTAATTGATTATATAGATATGATATATTATAATAATTGAAAAGGAAGAGAAGAAGAATCAACCTTAAGGTATTGCAGATCTAGAAAATGCTATTTTTTGAGGTCTGTAGACTATTTCTGGAAAATCTGAAGTATGATCTGGAACCGGAATGCAGAGACAAACAAACCCCATAAATATTTTTCCAATCCGATACCATCTTATGAAAAAGGTTGACCTTGACCCACAAATGTCACCCCTGACCTAGTAATGTCGACCCTGACTTGCATAGTGTTGACAGAAAATCTATTCGCAGAGCTTGAAAGAAAGCCGAAAAGGGTATCTAGATCTGAGTCCAAATCCACAGTCCTGAACCTGTACCTACAAGAAAAAAGGTTTGTTTGTTGGGGGGAGGGGTTTGCATTAGTTAAACCCAAATTTAGGAATTAACCTTGAAATAAATAAAGTATAGAATGGTAGCAAGTAGTAGAATTGAATCTAACAATGAAGCTATGATATTAAATAGATATGCAATTGTAATTCAAATGTAGCAAGTATGTAAGTATGAAAGAATGGAATCAATAGAAACCATAAACCTCCATGATTGTATGCTTGAAATCCACCTTGAAGAGATGATGAAAGAGTCTTGAGGATGCACAAAGGATCTTGAAGGAAGAACACACCACCATGATGGCTAGATCTAGGGTTTGAACGATGAATCTTGAATATTTGAACCTAATCCCTTCAAAGGCTTGAAAACTTGAATCCTTGATCTTCAATGGAGAAATTGAATGCTTGAGGGGAAGACTTGAACACCTTAAGAGCTTGAAAACATGTAGAATAGTGGATTCTTGAATGTCCTTTGAATGCTTAGTTGTCTTAATGCTTGTTACTTGATAATGGTTTGAGAATGCTTGATCATAATTAGGAGACTTAGAGAAAATGAGAAGAGAAGGATCCCTTTTATATGAAACTAGGGCACAATCCTCTAAGGAGGATGACATAGGAGAATTAA
This sequence comes from Thuja plicata, assembly GCA_018584345.1. NCBI lineage: Eukaryota > Viridiplantae > Streptophyta > Pinopsida > Cupressales > Cupressaceae > Thuja > Thuja plicata. The sequence continues at coordinate 3,447,555 of MU227817.1, forward strand.
ATATTAATTAGAGCCTTTACCCCTAAGAGAGGACCTAAGATAAATATAATTTAGGAATCGACGCTTCGGAACCCGAAACAGCTGACCCGGAAGCGGGAAATAACTTTTGTAAAGACCAACATCCATAAATTATGGGACCCTGAGATTTGAACCCTAGGTTAGGGTTGAGGTTGACCTTGAACTAGGTTAGGGTTAAGGTTGACATAGACCCAAAAGGTCAACCCTGACCTTGAGGTCTAAGATCCTAGGTCTACAATCCAGAATGCAGAAAAATGGATGGAAAGAAATTGATAGAAAGGTAGAATGGGAGGAAAGCTAGGTCAAAGTCAAGAACCCATTCAAGGTGCCTAATATGAACCCAAAACACCTACTCGGAAGGCTAAACCAGTCTATCATGGAAGTGCTTCCATTTTCTGACTATACACATTCAAAGAAATTTTTAGCTAAAATGAGAGCTTACAAAGTACTAGAGGGAAAATTAATAGAGCTTGACAAAGAAAGTGATGAAACTTGGAATGAAATATTCAATCCATCTAAGGAGGATTCAAGCCCTGATTAGGTATTAGCCCTTATCGAGACCCCTCACAATGAAGAAAAAGAGGTCACACCGAGCCCATATCACATCTTCATAAATGACACTGAGAACATCAATTCAATTGATTTAACAACACAGGAAAGCAAGGACATGGATGATGTACCTCATATTTTGCAATCATTAGGAGATTCAACAAAGGTCATAATCAAAGATATAACACTCATTGAATTTTATGATGAGCCCAAGAAAGATGAAGATGTAACTGATGCCACCGAGTAGGAAAAGGCACAGGAAACAAATGCCACAGATGTAGCACGGGTCAATATACTAGGTGACATGCCACTATTGATACAAGATATCAATATCATTATAGAGGAAAAGGAAAAGACACCTAAACCTAATGCAAGTACACTGATGGACATAGGTGATGATTAAGGGAAGCAAAATGAAAATGAAGAGAAGAAAGAAACAAGTGGAGAGGAGAAACTAGGTGATACCACTGATGAGAACACCGAAGGTGAAAAGGATGTAGAAATAGACAAGGTTGATGTGGAGATGTCCACTACTGACCAATAGGTCAATACCAATTAGCACACAAAAGACATCACACCTCCCACACAATCACTGAAGCAAGAGAAAGAGCATGAACTAGCTATAGTTCTACACAACCCTACTTCCACCACCACTTCCAAGAAGAAGAAGAAGAATAAAAATCCAGTCACATTAGATGAGATTATAGAAATACCTAACTGTGACCCAAGAACACTGGATTATGAGTCACTTACAAAGTATGGAGAGCTTTGTAAAAGAAAGATAATATAGGAAAATCTCAAGAAGGAGCAAAAGAACTTCCAAGTCCTGGATACAACCAAAGAAATACTATTACAAATTGTTCCTAACACCTACATTGATCAAAATTATCCTATACTTGATTAATTAGCATCACTCATCGACGCCATCACATCACAGAATGTAGATGCAGACAAGGTAATTGAGGAACGTGCTGAGTAGAAGTGTCAATACAAGCTTACAAAGAAAATTAGCCAAGAAGTGGCAGAAAAAAAGGTAAAACTTTCTGAATTAGTTACTACAATAGAACCAATCTTATTAGAAGTAGTCAAATTAATTCAAAATTTGTGCACATTAGAGACTTTTACTATCGAGCATAGTGAAAAGATAGCCAAAATTGATGAAGATCTTAAGGCTAGTGCGCAAGGTCTCACAACTGAGGAGAATGCATTCAAGTTGCATTATGACAATATTATGGAAGCAAAATGGTTGAGACTTGAACTTGAAAAAGAAAAAAGAAGAATCTGAGATGAGGTAATAGAGCTATAGGCTGTGTTACTCCCGAATCTAACACTGCTGTCAAAACATACGACTTTGGAAAAAGAATTGATTGCCACCTCAGAGATGTCTGTAACATAGAGCATATATGACATGCACGTCAGAAATCACCTTGGAATTCATGACCCTTGAGCACCTCAAAGAGAAATGGGAGAATATAATGGAGGACGTTCAAAAATCCCATTCCAACATTTTTGACAAGTTGTAAGTGTTACACCTTTGTCATTATTTTCAAAAAAAGGGGGAAATGATATGATAAAGGGGGAAATGATATGAAAATGGGAAATGATAAGGTTAAAGGGGGAAATGATAAAAGGGGAAATATATGTATACAGGAAATAAATGTATCAAAGGAAGAAACATGTACATACACCACCGAGGCATGCACATAGGGTGAGTCATATTGACAAGGTAAACTTTGTGTATATACTAAACATTTCAGTTTTGCACATATCAGTTTTTGATACTAATGCTAAAGGGGGAGATTGATAATACTTAAGGATAATATTTTATCATTACTATACAAAGGAAACAATTTTTGAACCGTCAGTAACATGATCACCAAAAGACAGGTTTATAGTGCAACCCGACACAACAATTCACAAAGGTCACTGAAAATGTTTAAATGCAAGTGAACACCGAAACTAGTCTTCACCGACAGACAATTTACAGTGTAAACCGAGAGAATAGTTTACAGAGTAAACCAACAAACAGTTCAAAGACAAGACCGAGAAAATACTATAGAGAAACCCAAGCACTAGTCTACCAAGAGACATTTTTATTTTTGAGAAATGTGGATATGAGTTACACGTCAGATAAAACACTTGAGTTATATAATTATCTTTATGCTTATCTTTAAAACCATTTTTTGAGGGACAAGTAAAGCGTATGTAATTGTTTTAATCAGTATAACTGATTGTAAACATGCAAACTAGGAGATCAAGGTCAAGTTGTAAACCTTTGATCATAGAGTTTTTATTGTAAAGCGTGAAACCTAAATTAGGTTAATATATTGTATAAATGGATGTAGTAATCAATTAGACAATGATGATTGTAGCCACAACATACATCCTATGGAACAGACAGAGAGTTTCATGCAGAAGGACGCAAAAGAAAAAATTCAGTTATGAAGAACAAGATTCAAGGCTACTGAGAAGAACAAAGGTATTAATCAATCACTATAGGTGATACATATACATTGTGAACTTAAAGGATCTGTATTCAGCAATTCAAGATTGCATACTATCAGGTCAACAAGTATTTTTGAATACTCTCTAACAATTGTAGCAAATAGAATAAATCCTTTAAGAAGGTAGACTTAAAAATATTTATGTAAATCTCTTAACCGAGTGCACACTTAACAGTGTTGCTAAATATCTTAATAGAGTAGACCTTAAAAATTCTCAAATATAAGATCATCAGAAGTAATCACACTTGTAGCCTTAACCGACACCTTCCATTCTGTAGATAGTGAAGCTTTGTGGGTTTCATCCCCACAAAATTTTTTTTACCTTCTAACAGGGGTTTTCTCAGTTACCAATTCTTGTGTCATGTGTACTTACATTTCATGAATGTTTCTATGAATGTTTGCATTCAATTAAGTCTATGTTTTGTTATTACATGCATAAGGTAGGAAACTATCAATGGTTGGTAATACAAGAACAAAGTACTAAGGGTTAATTGATAAAAAGTCTTAAGGGTACTAATTCACCCCTCCCCTCTCAGTACACACCATTCCATTGTTCCAAAAAACTAAACCAACAACAGACGCGCCTCTCTACAAGTTGATGGAAATACATTCTCTTCAAGGAATATTTTAGTTTTTAGTGCCCTGTAAGATTGTCAGAGATTAAATCAATTAAATTTTTGACTTATGATGAACATGATTGATATTTCAATCTATAATAGGAATGCTTATATACAATATATGGTTTAAAAATCCCCTTAAATAATCATAAACAAAGTCAATGATGAATGTTTACAAATTATGTACACCAACTAACAATGCAAAGTAAGAAATTGATTTAAACTCACTTCACTAGGGTAGTGAATCCTTTGTTTGACCAACCAAATAGTGACTTGATTTCTAATAATATTAACTTGCATTCTATTTTTGAGGTTCTATTTGCACCCAATTTGAACACAAATATCTTTGATGCTTGGTTGATGGAGTCTTTGAGGTTGTTGTCATCAACATTAGGTTGGTGGTTATTACCCCTGCTATCATCATTACTTTCAACCATATGATCATTATTCTCATCATTGTTTCCATCCCCAAAGAAACCTATAAGCATTTCACTCAATCCTTCTTCATGCACTACAATTTCACTATCACGATCATCATCATTAAGGCTAGGTGGCATGTTATCAGTGTATGCATATCCCATCAACTCTTCAAATTTACCAGTTGGTAAAATTATCTTCAATGTTTCTCTTCTCACCTTGGTATGATTAAATTGAAAGGATGGTTTGGATCATCCCATCAAAATCTTAATAACCCATCGTGTGTACTAGTATGTATTTCATCAACATCTTCTACCTATCAAAAACCACAAGCATTATTTAATGTTTGACAACAATTGGATAAATCATAAATGTATCAATTCCAAAGAAATATAATCATATATGGCTTAAAAAAATCAAAATATAAATTGTATAAACATATATACATCAATTGAATAGTCCATGAGTTGGGAAAATGACTCTCAACAACATGCTTGCATGATGTTAATTGATTATGGGAAGGCTTATGATATAATTGAGTGGGATTTTATCTTCATGACATTGGATAGACTGGGGTTTCCTATTAAGAATCCTAGTGGCGAACTCAATATTTGTCCACTTTGCATAATTCCTGATACTTTCATGCATCTTTTCTTTGACTATTTGGTTGCCAAGGAGACATGAGGGATGTTTGGCTTATATGTGCATAATAATTTCTTTGTATCTGAAGTTGTGCTTGGTAATATTTTGGGCCTAAAAAGAGAATTCAATACCATCCTTTTTGTTTTATCAGTTGATATCCTATGGTTTATATGTAAAATTAGGAATAACAATATCTTTAATGGTGTTTCTAGATCCCTTAGTGTCTGAGGAGACTCATGTAATTTGACATTGATTTTCAGGTCACCATCACCATCTGAGAAGAAATGTCTAATAGTTATACATGGACCAGAGGTGTGACTCAAGAAAGGTTTTAGTTTGAGATTGCACTCCAAAATTTTGTGGAAGAACAAAACAAAAAGAACAACTATCATCCACCATAGTATCACCTGCCCCTCTCTCAATTGTTCCTCCTATTTCTATGGTTCCTCTAGTGGTCATCTTGGCTACAATATATCATCTTCCTATTCCAGCTACATAAGAAACACCTCCTCCCATTCTTGTAGCAGAAACAACACCGCCTAGACCAGTTGCACATCCCTACACACAAAGAATCAAAGAGCTTGTGTCCTTGGGTGGATGGAAGGCAGAGTTGGTTAGATCTCTTGGATCGAGAGAAAAGGAGATGACAGATACAAAGATGGTTTATATTAGACTTATTCTAGATTGTAGTTATAGATCCTTTTTTTCTAGCATTCTCTTATCCATGATTTTTAGTATTAGATCTAAGGTAATTTAAGATAATTGATGTAACTATGGTATAACTTTCCCTGCAAGCAGATACACACTAAAATCTTGAGTTTATAGCTTTTTTGGTTACTTTATATCTAATAAGTTTATTCTAGATTACTGTTATAGATCCTTTTTGTTGTTACAGATCTTGTTAGCATTGTCTTATCCATGCTTTTTTTTGTATTAGATCTAAATTAATTTCAAATAATTAATTTCAGATACTTTATTTAATTTCAAATACTTGATGTAATTTTAGATACTTGATGTAACTATGTTATAACTTGCTCTACAAGCAGAGACACAGTAAAATCTCGAGTGCATATTTTTTTTGGTCACTTTATATCTAATAGGCTTATTCTATATCGTTGTTATAGATCCTTTTTGCTAGCATTCTCTTATCCGTGTTTTTTTGCATTAGATCTAAAGTAATTTCAGATACTTGATATAACTATGGTATAACTTGATCTGCAAGAAGACACACAGTAAACTCTAGTGTATATCTTTTTTGGTCACTTTATATCTAATACACAAAAAAATCATTATTTTATAGAGTACCTTTTTTATGCAATAATTTAAATAGGACACAATTTTGACAATATAGTTTATAAAACATTATCCCACACTCATTTATTGTACTTGTTGCACTTTCCATAGGCAAATAACTATTGCATTCACCTATGCATAATCAATTCATTATTTTACACCAATAAAAAATAAGTATTTTTTGATAATTAGAATTTATCTAAAGTTAATATATTATACAAAATAATTATCAAAAATATGATTGGTTGAATTCTTTTGGTGTTATAGGACCCCTTTTTCAGAACTGCAAAAAATGTTTCTATACCACTATGTTTGAGGCAATTTTTTAGGGCATGATGCCCCACATTTATGGCATCGATGATTTTTATAAGAATAAAAATTATTCTACATTTCATTTCAATCTATATTATAAGAACTAAAATTCTAGGTAAAGGATAATATTTTTAAAAAAATTGGTTTGATATCAATAGTCACAACTTATAGTAAGGAAACTATTCTTTTCACTTTATTTATTATATTTTATTTAAATAATTTTATGATAAAGTAGGGCATACAACTTTATTTCATTTTTTAATATTTTGATATTATTTTATTTATGTTTTTTAATAACATGTTCATTATTTTTTAATTAGGTTAGAGTTATGCTCATGTAATTTAATACTCTATTCTTATAAGTGAAATAGAATTAGGTAATTTTATAATATATATTAATAATTTAATACAATTTCATTTTTTTTAATTAAAATCAATTACAATACATATAATTTTAATCTACCATAATGAATTGTAATAAAAACCCTAAAGCTAGTCAAACCCCAATAATAAAACTAATTGAACATCAAACCAAATTCAACACTAACCCTAACCCAAATTTTACCCCCACCTCACACTGAAACAAATTGAACCCTAACACTAAGCCTATTTGAACACTAAAGTAAACTAAATCCTAAACCTAATCAAATAGTATAAGAAATTAAACCTAATAATTATCAAATTTGTGTTGTTCTTTTAATCCAAACAAATCAAGAGGACATAGAATCAAATCAAATCCCAAGCCTTTTAAAACATAACCTTAAATATTATTGAACTCAAACCTCATTCTATAAGCTTAAATAAATACCAACCTTAACTTTGAACCTAATGTAATTATAAGCTTTAAACATAAATATTAATCCTATAACTAAAAATAAACCAAATTGAATCTTGAACCTAATAGTAGAAAAAACTAAGTCCGAACCCCAAACCAAATTAAACCCCACCCCTTACACTTAAAAACTTCAAACTTTGTTCCCTAACAATAAACAAAAGTAAACCCTAAAACTAAACTATAACGAATTGTAATCAAAACCCTAAAGCAAGTTCAACCCTAATCATAAAACTAATTGAACATCAAACCAAATTAAACACTAACCCTAACCCAAATTTTACCTTGACCTTACACTTAAACGAATTGAACCCTGACACTAAGCCTATTTGAACACTAATGTAAACTAAATCCTAACCCTAAACCTAATCAAACAGTATAAGAAATTAAACCTAATAATTATCAAATTTGTGTTGTTCTTTTAATCCAAACAAATCAAGAGGACATAGAATCAAATCAAATCCTAAGACTTTTAAAACATAACCTTAAAAATTATTGAACTCAAACCTCAGTCCATAAGCTTAAATAAATGCCAACCTTAACTTCGAACCTAATGTAATTATAAGCTTTAAATAGAAATATTAATCCTATAACCAAAAAAACCAAATTGAATCTTGAACCTAATAGTAGAAAAAGCTAAGTCCGAACCCCAAACCAAATTAAAACCCACCCCTTAAATTAAAAAATTCAAACTTAGCTCCCTAACAATAAACAAAAATAAACCCTAAACCTAAACTGGAATGAATTGTAATCAAAACCCTAAAGCAAGTTCAACCCTAATCATAAATCTAATTGAACATCAAACCAAATTAAACACTAACTCTAACCCAAATTTTACCTTGACCTTACACTAAAACAAATTGAACACTAACACTATGCCTATTTGAACACTAAAGTAAATTGAATCCTAACCCTAAACTTAATCAAACAGTATATGAAATTAAACCTAACAATTATCAAATTTGTGTTTTTCTTTTAATCCAAATAAATCAAGAGGACATATAATCAAATACAATCCTAAGCCTTTTAAAACATCACCTTAAACATTATCAAAATCAAACCTCACTCCATAAACTTAAATAAATACCAACCTTGACTTTGAACCTAATGTAATTATAATCTTTAAACAAAAATATTAATCCTATAACTAAAAATAAATGAAATTGAATCTTAAACCTAATAGTAGACAAAGATAAGTACAAACCCCAAACCAAATTAAACCTCACCCCTAACACTTCAAAATTTGAAACTTAGTTCCCTAACAATAAATAAAAATAAACCCTAAACCTAAAAAAGAATGAATTGTAATCAAAACACTAAAGAAAGTTCAACCTTAATCATAAAACTAATTGAATATCAAACCAAATTAAATACTAACCCTAAACCAAATTTTACCCCAACCTTACACTGAAACAAATTAAACCCTAACAAGTTAAGCCTATTTGAACACTAAAGTAAATTGAATCCTAACCCTAAACTTAATTAAATAGTATAAGAAATTAAAGCTAGCAATTATCAAATTTGTGTTGTTCTTTTAATCCAAACAAATCAAGAGGACATATAATCAAATCAAATCCTAAGTCTTTTAAAACATAACCTTAAACATTATTGAACTCAAACCTCACTCCATAAGCTTAAATAAATACCAACCTTAACTTTGGACCTAATATAATTATAATCGTTAAATAGAAATATTAATCCTATAACTAAAAAAAAACTAAATTCAATCTTAAACCTAATAGTAGACAAAGCTAATTCCAAACCTCAAACCAAATTAAACCCAACCCTAAGACTTAAAATATTGAAACTTAGTTACCTAACAATAAATAGAAATAAAACCTAAACCTAAACTAGAATGAATTGTAATCAAAACCCTAAAGCAAGTTCAACCCTAATCATAAAACTAATTAAACATCAAACCAAATTAAACACTAACCCTAACCCAAATTTTAACCCGACCTTACACTAAAACAAATTGAACCCTAACACTAAGCCTATTTGAGCACCAAAGTAAATTCAATCCTAACCCTAAACCTAATCAAACAGTATAAGAAATTAAACCTAATAGTTATCAAATTTGCGTTATTCTTTTAATCCAAACAAATCAAGAGGACATATAATCAAATCAAATCCTAAGCCTTTTAAAACATAACCTTAAACATTATTGAACTCAAACCTCACTCCATAAGCTTAAATAAATACCAACCTTAACTTTGAACCTAATTTTATTATAATATTTAAACAAGAATATTAATGCTATAACTAAAAATAAACCAAATTGAATCTTAAACCTAATAGTAGACAAAATTCCAAACCCCAAACCAAATTTGTATAGATAATTAGTGAGATATAGAAAGAGAGATCAATAGGGAGAGAGGGGGAGAAATGGGAGAAATAGTGGTATTTAAAATAGGAGAGATAAATGCAACGAGAATGATAGAGGGTGAAGAGAGAGATGTAAGGAGAGGCAAGGAGATAGAATCAAATCAATCTCTAACCATTTTAACAAATAACCTTAAACCAAATTGAATCTTAAACCTAATAGTAAATAAAACTAAATCCAAATACCCAACCAAATTAAAACCTACCCATAACACAAAAAATTCAAAACTTAGTTCCCTAACAATAAACAAAAATAAACCCAAAAAGTAAACTAAATTGAATTATGATCATAACCTTAAAGCAAGCTCAACCCTAATCATAAACCTAATAAATAATCAAACCAAATTAAACCATATACCTAGACCAAAATTCACCATAACCACAATCTTCAACATAATCGAACCATCAACCATATTGAACCTAACCCTAAGATTAAAGTAAATTGACCCCTAATTGTGAACCTAATCAAATATTTTAACAAGTTTATTCCTAAATTTAATGAAACCCTAACCCTCATAGTTGTGTGTGTGAATATTGTACCTGCAAGATGCAACACACCACTTCAATATGTCATTGCGTTAATGGTTAGAATTATGAAAATTGAATGAAAAGAATAAGGAAACCATCAAAATTGACATATTGCTTCCTATCTAAGAAGAGTGTGATTTAAGCTATAATTGTGCTTAGATTATGCATAAATCAGTGACATATTTAGTCCTAGAATGGAAGATTCACCAAGAAATAAAGCTAATTAACATACAATTCATGCTTAGAATGATGCAAAGGTTCAATTTGAAGCAAATATGAAAGTTATCTAATTAGCTATGTGAGATTATAAAACAAAAATGGCAGCATAAGTATGTAATTAAAATTCTAAGATTTAGGACCAATTGAGCTCAAAATTCAATCCTTTTATAGAAGAATTTGAGAGCTGAGTGGTTGAGATTGATTTGTGAGGAGAGCTGAGGATTGAATCTTTGGTGATCCATGCGAGTGAACTCTCATTGGTTCATGGATTGAATTTCCATGTGAAAGTGATGAGTTGTAATTGAAGAATTTATATAATTCCTTTTAATTAATTACTTTATCCAAGGATTTAATTGGGTTGATTTGATTTAAATAGGCCAATGTAATTAATGTGAGTTAGTGATGAAATCAATTTGATTTTAGGAGATTAAATTAATTTTAATAAATTATGCCAATAATCAAATAGTTGGATTGACATAATTACGGGTATGATCACATTTAGGGAAAATAGGGTCTCTAGTTAGAGTAGACCAAATTAGGGTGATTACATTTTCCCCTCTTTGAATTAATGTGTGAGCAACGCATTGATTCAAAGAATGTCTGATGTTGACTTCAGAAAGTTTGAGAATTCCAGACTTGATTGAACGAAATATAGCTGATGAGATCAGTTTCACACTTGATTGAACCAAAAGGTCAAAAAAAAAAGATATGAAGATACCAATTCTAAATTTTATCAAACAATAATTGATAATACTGACTCCAAAATTGATCGAACGAAGGTCCGTACGAAGCTGCTAAGAGTTGTGACATATTAATTCTGAACTTGATCAGGCGAGAATTGACAATACTGACTCCAAACTTGATCGAATGAAGGTTAGTACAAAGCTATTGAGAGCTTGATAAATATATGAGAGATTGTAGACATAAATATCTGACTTGTTTAGCACTGAAGCCTTCTATCCAACAGTCCCAAGTTGATCAAAAGAAACTTCCATGCCCCTAGTCTTTTGATGATGAAGTCAATTTTTCTATTTGAGCAAGAATGTAAGGATTGTTTAAGAACTTCCCTATGCACTGAAGAGATCTTTAATAAATCAAATATAGATATTTGAGTTGAGGTCCTTTTCAATTGGTCTACCAAGTTATAGTTAGCAGATGGTACAGGAAATGTTTGTCTTGACATTGCTGGTTTAGGAATTGTGACAACATGTGGTTTAGATGGTGTTGCCTATTTAGATGAGGAATTAACCCCTTTAATCATAATTTATGCTTGGCTTCATGTTACCGCATTTGAATGTGTCAACTTGTCTTTGACACCTTTGATAGTGATCACATTGATTGATTCATTTTTTATGTCCAACATATTGATCACATTATCATTATGGGAATAGGTGTAATTGAATTCATTTCCCTTTCCTTTAGAGGCTTCTCTATTTTCATAGTTGGGAAATGGTTTATTATATTTCATGTGATCTTCATTAGATGTATGTCCTTCCACTTTGATCTTGCCTCCGTCAATGAGATCTTGTATAACGTGTTTGAGTTTAACACAATCATTGGTCTTGTGTCCTTTATTCTTATGGAAGTCACAATAGGCATTATCATTCCACCACCTTGGTTTTATTTCTGGTTCCCATGGTTTTGACTCCAGTATAGTGATTTTTATTTTATCTAAGAGAGTCTTCAAAACTATCTCAAGAGGTTCTCCCAATGGATTAAATTTTCATTGTGGTCTAGACCTCCATGGTTTACTCTTGTTGGTATCAGTGTTTTCTCTTGGTATTCTGGTTGTTACCTTAGCTTTTTTTCTTGCTTGTAGGTTGTTTGTGAGATTAAACACAACTAGTTTATCATTTTCATTAGAGGCTTCCACCACTCCATCACTAACAACTTTTTTGTTCTTATTCCACCATTTAGGTTTGTTGTTATAGTTGTTAGATCTATTCACTTTGGAGTGTGATCTCTCCTTTCTTAACCATAATGTCTTCAACATGAATGGAGTTCTTTATCAGTCGGTCAAAACTAGGAGAATCTTTCATTTTTAGAGCATAGTTAATTTTAGGTACTAAGTTATTGACAAATATTTATATCTTTTCATATTTGGGTATTACTCTTGAGTACCTTGCAAAGATTATCCTCCACTATTGAAAAAAGTGTGTGAAGGATTCACCCATTTGTTGTTTTGTGTTGCAAAGATCCATCATAGTAATGATGTGTTGTATGTTGTAGGAGTAGTGTTGGAAAAATATTTTAATCAACTCCTCAAATGTTTGCACACTTGGTGTTAGTTTAGAGAACCATTCCATAGCATTTCCACCTAGACTTCCTAGAAATAGACTCATCAAGTATGTTGGTTTGTGCATGTATTGTATGCTTAGGGCACAAAATTCCTATACATAGTCACGTGGATCCATTCCTCCCATGTATTTTTCATATTTGGGTCATACCATGCTATGTGGGAAAGTAACCATGTTTATGCTCTTGTCAAAAAGAAACATACATATGTGCTCCAAGGAATATTTCTTCGTTGGTTTGGACTTCTCTGTTTGAGTGTTGTAAGTTCCATTTGGATTTTATATAGTTGCTTTAAGAGTATGGAAATAGGTGTTTGTACTTCTTGTTCTTTCAATATCTCAACATCATATTCTTTAGGAAGTTTGACTCCAAGAGAAGCTAAGTGAAGGAAGTATTTTTCCTTGTCTTCTCCAATGATTTTTTCCAAAGTTCTTTGGAACTTCCTACTTTGTTTGAGTTTTTTATATTCTTCTTCTGATATGTCTTCATCACTTTCTGAATCAAACAAAATACGACCGTGATTTCATTCTTCTTGAATTTCCCTTTTGTCATGGTCTTGGCTATATTTGTCAAAGGAAACACTCCATTCGTGATGAGGTGCATCCATTTCAGGTGAGTCTTGATCAAAGAGGGGGTTTTGAGATGTCTCTCCTTTTTGAAATTTAAGTAATCTTGGAGGTCTCTCTAAATTTTCAGCAACGTATTGTTTATGTCTTGTGTTAATATTGAAATCTGGGTCTCAGTATTGTCAAAAACTTTCTAATTATGTCAAGAGGAATTACAAATTGTCCAAATTAGTTTGTCCAAGTTGTGTTGAGTAAGTGTGAGTGTTCAAAGTGTTTGATTCCAGCATCAAAGGGTTAGAATGCCCTGATAGTGAGCTAAGAATTAAGAAAATTTGTTTGGTGAAGCAACAACACAATTTGGGATCAATTGCAACAATCCTAAATGACATGCAAGGTAGACTTCCAAATAGATTGAGAAACATTGACAGATAGAACATCAAGAACAACAAGACCAAATTGAAGAGAAAAAAGGGTATCCAAAATTATATAGTTTCTGAGTGTGACACGTGTGATAGTTCCCTCTGACCTAGATGCGACTAACCAAATATGATCCTAGATTTGCAAGATGCGACCTTGTTTTCCCTAAATGCGAGCTTGTTTACCAGATGCGAGCCAGGATTAACCAAAAGAAAGCTTGTTTCCCATATGCAAGAATGTTTACTAAATGTGGGCCAGGACTGCCCAAATGCGAGCTTCTAATGGGTTTTTCTAATGTTTGCTACTTTGTCTCAGAAAATGTGAAAAATTGTCTGACTTTAGGGCCTGTCTGATGATTTCCAGAGTGTTTTTGAAAAACATAGATGTCTGTAATTGTTATAATGTTGATTGTTTGAGGGTATTTATCTTGTTATTGCAATTTTAGCACATCAAGAAAGTTGTTAAGTGACCAAACACACACCTATTCTATAAATTCTAGGCATAGAATGAAAATGTTTGCTCATATACTCAAGTACACACTCAAATGCTACTTAGAATACAACCATCACCAAGCATGCAATGGATCAAGTTATGATGTCATATTATCTGACTCCAAATACAAGTGAGGGCACAAAATGATGAGTATCTTGGGGCAATTACTATTTTCCTTGCATAAAGATTGTCACCTTTTGGAGATAAACCAGGTAGTTTCAACTACAAAATGTTGTTTATTTTTGGGCATCCGTTCGCAATCGTCCCCCATAAAATTGCACAAGGAAAAATTAAAGGGTATAGCCCTACGAGTACATAAATGTGTGTAGTCTTGCAAGCAAGATTAAAGCAGCTCCACTCCACAAACATCTAAGCATGTCTAAGGAATGATAGTGAAAATTCCAAGGACGAAACTGACTACATCTTCTGAGACTTTAGTGTCAAGGAAGCATTTTGATTATATTGAGATGGAAGGGATGACATTCACATGTCCTCACTTGGGTCATTCCCCTTTCCTCAACAGGCATGCCCTCTAAGTTTAAAAAGAAATAAAGAGGATTTGTGACTTATGAGTCTAGATTTTTGATTCTTCACGAAGAAGAAGAGCATACTCTCCTATCCATGCCATTTTATCCTATCAAGCACATCATGCAAGTTCTTTCCCTCGAATTATCAAACTCAAAACCTAGTCCCCCATATCGAGTTTCTGATTTTCCAACTTGGGAAAAGAGCATAATTCTCTAGTTGGACTAAGAATCGAATTCAAATCCGACAATGAAGTTCCTATTTAAAGAATTTGACAAAAAACACTTTTGAGCAATTTAAAAGTTCATTTACCCAATTTCTATTAAAATCCTAACTTGATGTTTGAGGTTATGATTTTCTATGAAGGAAAAGAGCATACTTCTCTAATTAGGTTATGAAGTGGATAGAAAGTGTGTTAAGTTCCTGAAATTGCAAGAAAAGTTTGGTTGATCGCATGAGGCAACCTACAAAACCACTTGTTAGTAGTTTTTACTCCATCTTCTTAACCAAAGAATTTTTTAATAGCATCCTGCAATAACTCATTAGGCTACTCAAATGATCAAATTCATCCAAAAATATGCAAGGTTAGCTGATTAGTCATCAAATTTTTAAAGCATGCCAGGAGACTCACCAAATAAGATTATGAACTTCCTGAATGCGATTATGTTTCCCAAAATTGATGCAAGAATTACCAAATGTGATTAATGATCCTAAATGCAAGCTTTTGCACTAAATGTGATCTAGAATTAACATGATGCAATCTTTTGCAATAAATGCGATCTTTTGCGCTAAATACGATATGGAATCAGTAGGATGCGATGCAGGATATACGGGATGCGAGCTTCTTTCCCATATGTGATCTTTTTCTACTAAATGCGATCCTTTTATCCTAAAAGCAATTCTGCACCCAAAAATAGAGAACAAAAGATGATTAATTTGGCTCAAAATGGTGAGAAATCTGGGGCTTTTCCCCACAGTGGGCACCAAAAATGTGTGTGTGAATATTGTACCTGCAAGCTGCAACACAACACTTCAATATGTCATTGCATAAATGGTTATAATTATGAAAATTGAATGAAAAGCATAAGGAAACCATCAAAATTGACATATTTCTTCCTATCTACGAAGAGTGTGATTTAAGCTATAAGTGCACTCAAATTATGCATAAATCAGTGACATATTCAGTCCTATAATGGAAGATTCATCAAGAAATAAAGCTAATTAACATACAATTAATGTTTAGAATGATGCAAAGGTTCAATTTGAAGTACAAATGAAAGTGATCTAATTAGCTATGTGATATTA
Organism: Thuja plicata; assembly: GCA_018584345.1. Taxonomy (NCBI): domain Eukaryota; kingdom Viridiplantae; phylum Streptophyta; class Pinopsida; order Cupressales; family Cupressaceae; genus Thuja; species Thuja plicata. The sequence goes on from MU227817.1 coordinate 3,463,468, forward strand.
TAAAATAAAAAATGATAGCATAAGGAAACAATTAAAATTCTAAGATTAAGGACCAATTGAGCTCAAAATTCAATCCTTTTATAGAAGAATTTGAGAGATGAGTGGTTGAGATTGATTTTTGAGGAGAGGTGAGGATTGAATCTTCGGTGATCCATGTGAGTGAACTCTCATTGGTTCATGGATTTACTTTCCATGTGCAAGTGATGAGTTGTAATTGAAGAATTTATTTAATTCCTTTTAATTAATTACTTTAGCCAAGGATTTAATTGGGTTAATTTGATTTAAATAGGCCAATGTAATTGATGCGAGTTAGTGATGAAATCACTTTGATTTTAGGATATTAAATTGATTTTAACGAATTATGCCAATAATCAAATAATTGAATTGACATAATTAGGGGTATGATCACATTTAGGGCAAATAGGGTCTCTAGTTAGAGTAGACCAAATTAGGGTGATTACAATAGTATACTAAAACATAAATTAAACTATAAGACTAATCCTAAGTATAATTATACCCTAAACTTAGGTCTAAATCAAACACAAAACAAAACCCAAATTGAACTATAATCCTACCCCTAAATATAATTAAACCCTATACCCAAGACTAAACCAAAACCCAAATTGCATCCTCATCTTAAATAAATCATTAATCATAAGACAAACACTAAACCAACTTGAACCTAATTGTAACACTGAACCAAATTGAACATTAACCATAAACCTAAACGAAATTATACCATAATCCTAACACTCAAACCATATTGAACCCTAACCCTAAACCATCCCGATCCTTAATCCTAAAACTAAATTCAACGTTAACCCTTACTCTAATTGAACATTTAAACCAAATTTTAATTCTACCACTAACTCTCATTCTATACATATTCCTAAACCTAATACTAAACTAAATTAAACATTAAACCTAAATTTAATTTAATTGTAACCCTAACTCTAAAAAAGAACCCAAATGTTAGGCCTCATCATAAAGCTAATTCAATAGTACAACTTAAATCATTACCCCAATCTTAGACAAAATTGAACCCTAAGTCTAATGTAAAAACATTGAATCCTAGCCTTTACACTAAACAAAATTAAAGCCAAACTCTAAAGACAATTTAATGTTAAACCAAATTGAACCCTAATTATAAACCAATATAGCGTAACACTAACAAAAAACAAAATAAAACCCTAATTAAATCTAATTAAGCACTAAACCTTATTTTAACCTCTAACTCTAACCCTAGCCCTATCAGTAAACCAAATTTAATCTTAATCATTTAAAGCTTATAAAATGTAATCCTAAACGTCCTACACTATATTGAATCCATACATTAAAGCTAATTGAAACCTAACACTAAACTAACTTTAACCCTAAACATAAACCTAATTGTATCATCAACCAAATTAAACCATTAATCTAAACTAAATTAAATCCAAATCCTAAACAAAATTGAACCTTGACTATAAGACAACTAAATAGAACAATAAGTGAAAATCTAATTAAACATTAAACCAAATAGAACCCTAATCCTAAACTGAAATATACCCTAAAGCTAAGAGTAAACCAAATTGAACCATGATTGTAAACCAAATTGTAAACAAAACTAACACTAAACCAAATTGAATGCTAATCGTAACAATAAAATAAATTGAATTGTAACCCTAAACATAATTGAGCATTAAACCAAATTGAACCCTATCCCTAATATTAAACCAAATTGAACTCTATAATAAAAAGAACCCCAATGTCCACAAAATTTAAAGAAAAAAAATTTAAATAAAAATTAATTTATAATGCAAAAATAAAGTAGAGCTCAAATTTTATGATTACAAGATGACCACAAATTCAAATAAAAATTAGGCACTGAATTAGGCACACTTTATGCTACCTTTGGCACCCCCAAACAAACTCCATTTAAATTTTAAAACCAATGCATAAATAGGCGGGCATAATGTCGACTTTAGCATCCCACACAGATTACATTTCTGGGTCAAATTCGGCCTCAACCACTATATCGTCAAACATGACAAACCATTGAGGCATTAAAATTTTTTATATTTTTCAAATCGCAAATAATTACTTTAGATTCATAGGAAACATTCACTATAGTTCCCCGTAATGAATCGGAAAAAAATTCCCGCCTACATTAAACTTACCGCCATATGTTGCTCTAATTTTTTGTTTCAGTGGCTAGGTTGCTCTTGTTGATCTTTTAGTTTTCAGTTTGGTCGCCCGCATTCATTTTTTTGCCAAATATAGAGCATATGATAAATGATGTTTACAGTATCTGGTCACCCGATTTAAATTTTTTGGTATATAGAGAGTAGAGGATAGATGGATAGAAATCAAACCCCTAATTTCATGTTAAACATGAAAACCATGTATGTTTTGCCTTTTAGTTCAATTCGAATCCCTATAAAGATATTTAGATAGAAATTTTAGTAATATATTTATAGAAAAGGGATTCCACCTGGTAGAGAATGGTCAAGCATCAATTGATTTGGGTTATTTGGTGGTCTTATTTTTGTATTACTCATTCCATCACAAGGTTTTAATGAATCGTAGTTTCTCAAAGAATGCACAATTTATGACAATATATTCTCAATCGTACATTTGAAGAAGTTTAGATCAACCAAATTGCTGGTTTTTTTGGTTGAAATTCAAACAAAAGATCAGAAATGGAATTGGTTAAGGTTGGGGTATTTTGGTCCCTTAGACTATATGGTCTCATGGATGTCATTAAAATCATTCATCCATTCATCAAGGTGAAGCTTGCTCATTAATCACTCATTTCTTTTAAATCACCCATTTCTATTAATTTCTTTGATTGGTGGTTTTCTTTCAAAAACTTTCATACCTAGTAGTGTGTACTTCATTTTCCTCCATAGACTCGATGAAAATAATTTCCCCTAGGTCACCTCAAAATGTTGAGCAATAGAGGGAAGGGAGCTGAATCTGACCACAATGAGGTAATACATTGTCAATTTATAGATTTGTAAATGTTTCAATTAGTTCTTTGATTTTTAGTTTTTAGTTTTTAATTTCTAAATTTAAAAGAAAAAAATCATTTATTATATATATAGTAGGGACATGAGATTGAAAAAGAAAAAGAGGCATTGGATTCCATAATGGGGGAAGAGGCAATGAACAAAATGGATGGAGTGGACTTGAAAATGCTTTCCAGATACATAGAAAAATGATTTAATAAAGACCCTAAAACATTGCAACCAAATCAAGTGTTTCAAAGGGAATCAATTAATTCCCCAACCACTCATAGATCGAGCATAAGATCTAGGAGGAATTCAATAGCAATAAACTCTAAGACTGTGGAATAGGGAACAAATACTTCCAATGTCCCAGCCACTCCTGGGACACATATTTCTTCCACCATGCCATGCTTTTCATCTTGCATTAGTAGCTATAATACGAAGATAGAATATGATGCAGTTTCAGGGGAAGTCTGAATGATAGATGCTGGAAAAATGTTTGTGAATAGGTTGAAGGAAGCATGCCTTCAATATTTCAAAGACCGTCTACATTATCCATTCTCAAAGATAACCACAAACCTACAAAAGTAGTTATCGAGGATATGGAGACTGAATTTGGCATAGGTTAGTCTATAAAGAAGATAAATATATGAATGTCTCAAAATTATAAGAGATTTTGGTACAACCAAACAAATAAGATAAAAATTCCCTCTGGAGAAGAGTTAATAAAAGGCCAATTGATGTAAGACTGAAAGTATGGAAAGACCTTGTAAAATCATATGAGAAGTCCAAGGCACGGAGGAAGTCAGGTGAGAAGAGTATGCAAGTATTTGAATTTAATCATAAGATTAGAGAAAATTTATTAAAAGATTCTTCAATATTATTTGTGCATAGTTAAATTGAATTAGTATATGTTTCAGGACAAGGCGTCCAAGGCTAGGCTTGTCAAACTTCCTACCATGCATCACAGTTACATGCCTTGATCTGTACATTTGTAAGTATATTTAATATGTTAAATGATATATATATA
>MU227817.1:3486442-3539320 GCA_018584345.1 Thuja plicata
TGCCGGGACCCTTCTTTCCTGCTTTCTGCAGTAGTTTAGCAGTTTTTTGCTTCTCCCTAAGTTACACTTAAGGGGGGGTGTTAGAGTAATTTAGCAATTACTCTTTAGTGCTTAAGTTTCACTTAGGTAGTTTCCTTTTAGACTTAGGAAAGTTTCTATTTCCTAGCAGTTGCCCGTTTAGGGTTTCGACATCCTTTATAAGGATTGTCTTCTTTGTATTTCTTAAGGAGATTACTTTGTAAATCTTTTAGTTAATAGAAATCATTTCTGTTTCAATGGATTTGCAGTCTCTTTCATTTTGGCCGCCATAGCTTCAGATCCTTCTCTCTTCTGTCTGTTTCATTCTGTCTTTGTAATGGTCTTGCATGCAGGTGATCTTGGTTGCATTGCGTATCAGCAATCTCAACAAGAATTGGATACCCTCTGTTTACAGACTTATACTCCTAGGGTCAATTTTGACTATAGCGGCTTTGCAGGAGCAAATCTCAACGTCCCAGAGACATTCATGCACATCCCTGAATTAGAGGATTTTTGACCCAACTGTTTCGATGAATTGGAGGTAAGGAAAAGACTGTGGTCTTGTTTCACTTTGAAGCAAATCACCACCTTCAAGCTGGATATGGATATAGATGGGGTAGAGGAAGATAGTGAAATCAATGTCTTAGAATCGCGATACTTAGAGAAGGTCGAGACCCTCCCTATCCCTGAACTAGATTGGACAGTACCAGAAGAAGATGATATATATAAAAGAATGAAAAGAGTGATCGAGAGAATGAAAGCATGGTTGTTAAAGAAAAAAGTTTCTATTGCCCCTTTACAATCAGCCACGAAAGAGAAAACAACAAAAAAAGGAGCACAATGAAGAAGAAAAATTCTATTTTAACTAACTTAAGTGTTGATCAATCTTGTGCAGGAAAAGTTAAACCTGAAGTTGAACCCGAACTTGAACCAATTTCTTCCCAAGTTCAAGTTCAAGTTCAAGATTGAGCTGAACCCAAAGTTTGATTGATCAGATCAAGTCAAAGGGTAAAAGAGAGGGTTCAAAGGTAGAAAGCTACTCCCAGCATCTTCGTGGAGTTAGATTCATCAGATCCAGATCCAAAGGTGATTACAATTGAAGACCACAGTGTACCTGAGATGGCAGATGTTTAGCATATTCAAGAGGAAACAAAGGACATTTTGAAAGACTCATTAGCTCTTTTGAGTAACTATGATACTCAAAAGAAATCTTCTGCTACCCTACCATGGCTGGAGACCCTGGAAGCCAAGAAAAGAAATGTAGTTCCTTTGTTAGTACCCATTGATGATGTAGTAAGCAGGTGCCTGGGAAAATCTTCTAAATTTAAGAAAATGAAGATGGAATCCAAAATTGATTTCGATGAAAACAATGGTCACTGGATAGAAAAAATTACAAAGCCTAAAGAAGACAATGCTGAAGGAGAAGCTTTAGTTCAAGACTTTTAGATATCCAAAGTGGATTTAGGAAGAGACACCAGAACCGCTACTATGAGATTTTGTGAGGTGTCAAACAAGAAAATTGCCAATAGAGTCTGGAAAGATGCCAAAGATAAACAAGAAATGAAAGAGGCTATGAAGAGTATGGCCCAATACATCAATGCCATCCAACATCCTAAACCTTTTCCTCTAAATGAAATGTCAGCCTCCATTGACATGAAATCCCTTGATAATCAATGATTTATTGACCAAATTCAAAGAAGCAAGGTGGTGAGTAAAGCATTCGATGATTGGGTCGAGCGTGTAAAATCAGAGGTTGGCAAGCAATTAAGTCATCTGGATCAGACCCATAATGAAGGAAATCACCTGGCAAAGAAAACAGAGGCCAACATTAAAGAGTGGGAGCTCGAAAAGACAACCTGGACCAAAGAACTCCATTAGATCGAAGAAGTTGAGGAGTACAGTTTGCAGAAGTTTCTCACGAAGAGGTCAGATTCAGGACTGGATGATAAAGTTCTTTATGTTATAAAGGAATGCATAGAATGGAGAAATGAAGTTGTGGCTATGGGAATTTCTGAAGTAAAGGATCTCATAAAAGGGTTGGGAACTATTAAGAAGATCATTTCTAATGATATAAAATGGATTGATGAACGGTGCCAGGAAAACCATGAAGGGGCAGATAAGTCAGTTGAACAGATAATCAAGGATGTGAGAACCTGGTTTGACAAGCTCAAGAGGATGAAGGCACCTACAAACGAGAATTTTATGAAAGTTGCATGGATAGAATCAATGATGATCCTTCAGCAAGGTCATTTGGTTATGCACAAAGAAAAGGTAGCCGAGATCAAAAGAGAAAAAGAAGTCTGGAAATAGAGGATCAATTTTATTGGTTTGCCGCATCAACCAGTAATATCCACATTTACAGTCACATATGAAGATTGGAATGCAGTGCGCCTTGCAGTGACCTCAACTACTTAACCGCCTGGAACACTTGGTAGCTTTTCAGAGGCATTTTTCTCCCAGTTCAGTTTTTATAGCTTAATGCTTAAGATAGTTAGGGGATCTAGAGATTTTACTTTTCAAGAAAGACTTTTTTTACCAAGTTAGTTGTTGCAGCCCTGCGTGGCTATTTATTGAAAACTTTTATTTGTTTAAGGGTTCAGCTCTGAGTTGGATAGAAACTATTTTCTAAAAAACTTAACTTCAAAGTTTTCAAAAAATTGGTATTACAGAATATATGAAATATCCTATGGTGTTATGTATATGTTTAAGCTTTTGAAATGATAAATACTATTGTTTATCTTATCTGATTTATTTTCTTGTGGAGATGAGTTATGTTGGATAAATCTTGACTGTGGTATGAATGGATTCTGTGCTTAGAAGTGACAGAGTAAATTGTTATTCAAGTTTAGATTCATAAAATTTGAAGGTTGATATTGAAACAGAAATAGATGATTTTCTCAAAAAACCTGCACATTCTTTTCATGTTGATGGACTGAATGTTTTCCTTAAGTGTTTTCTAGTGAAAAGCACACATAATGTTACTTTTCTATGTTCAATAAAACCCTATTGAAAATCTTTTTTGAAGGTAGCTGCACCTTATAATTTGCAGAGAGTTTACTTTGATAAACTCATTTGTTAGTATTAAGTTTTAATTCTTCTTCCTTTCTCCTTAAAAGAGTCTGAGATTAAATTTGAGAAGAGGGAAAAAACTGTATACTAACAATTTTTGGTGACTCTACTGGGGAACTTTAAGGATAGATTGGGTGTTTTTTCATTCAATGATCAACTATGGTGTTGCCCACTGAAGCTTCCCCTGGTCAACAAGAAATTCCTCCAATTTTACAACTAGACCACAATTTTTCTAATACTCAAGAGGACATAATCGCTGACCTTAATGCAACAGCTTGGAATTTGAGAACAAACAATCAGCAATACCATCAAGTAAGGTTAACCCTTGAAGAAGAAGAAATTAGGGAGTGGCTCAGAGGTTTGTCGGTAGCCCAGGAGGCTGTTGTAGTGGACAGGGTAGTCCGAAGGCCCTAAGAATAGTTGATCTTATCTGTCTCAGTTCAAACTCAGTAAGCTAGCTGATAAAATATTTACAAGAGGAGATAGAGAAAAAGGGCTTGTAGATTTTGATTTTGAAGATTTAGTGAAACTCAATTTTAAACCTCAAACTCCTTCTAGGCAAAGACATTATAAAACTGCTAGTCGGCCCTCTTCTCCCATTGAGTCTCCTCCTCTAACCAATTTTAGTTCCTTGGTCTCACTAGGAACCGTAGCCCCCGCTTACGTAAATTTACAACCATTGAATTTTATCTTGCCTCCCATGGCACACAATCAACCCTGGGGTGCGACCATAGGACCTTTAAGCTTAGGAGCAAATCTGGGAAATCTACCTAAAGGTCATGATATCCTACCCAAATTTAGTGGTGATGGAAAGAAAACCCCTGAGGATCATCTGAATGCTTTTAGTACAGCATGCAAAGTTTTAGCAGTGGGCACTCCGGATGTGGCTGTCAGACTTTTTGTCTTGACCTTAACAGAGGCTGCAGCTGAGTGGTTCCACAGTTTACCACATGCCTCCATTACAAACTAGGATACAATGAAAATGGCATTTGAGACAAGGTTCAAATCGGCTGATGATGCAAATACACTTCTAATTCAGTTAAGTCATATGAAGAAGGAGATTCAAGTACCCATGAAGGAGTTTGTAGCAAGATTCAACAAAGGAATCCAAGTGATTCTAGCTGCAAGTAGACTCAACGATGAAAATCAAAAAGGTTTTTTCTTAAATTCTATACCACCCAATGTTGCATTTCCTTTAAAAAGAGCTAGACCAGCTATCTTAGCAGCTGCCCAGACTCTGGCTATTGAACTAGAAGATGATCTCATTACAAGTGGTAAATGGAGAAAAGATGTTCAGGCATCTAGTTCTCAACCTTCTACTTCTTCATCACCAGATCCTATGATTCAAAGATTGATGAATGACATGATAACCATCAAGTGACAATTGCCTAAAACTACCAGCCCTTACCAAGATATCCCATGGAAATATCCAATTTAGGGTTCCTCAACCCCTGGAAAGTAGTTTAATTTGCCTCCTGCTCAACAGAGACTGCAAATTGAACCTCCACCAAAGAAAATAAATATGTGTATTTTCCATCTTATAAATGAACATGAGGGAATTTCATGCCCTGAAAATATAAGACACATACAGCTTGAAGCTGAGAAAGAAGCTGCAACTAAGATGAATATTGAAGACATATCCTCTGAAGTGCCTGGCAACTCTAGAAATTTTTACCTTGAATATGAATCAAAATCAGAAAGGGGGGGAGACATATTGGTAACTTTAGAGGATACCTCTTGCTCAATTTTGACTAGAAACCAATGTGGATGAAAAGTGGGTAATTGGGCAAATGCAATAGCTAAAGGTAGTGATGGGCAAGTTAAAGACCACCCAAAGATTCTGAAAGCAAACAGTTCAGAAGAACAAGTCATGAAAAGGTCTAATTTTGATTCTACTTTTAATATAGTTGATTTTTGTAATACTTCAAAAGTATAAATCTCAGCTGCAAAATATCTAAAAATGAATCCCCAGGAGTTAGATAAATTGGTTACTTATGTCAAAGGTTCACCTGCCGAATCTAGAGACCAACAGACAAGCAATGCATGCTTCAAAGGAAAGTCTCCAAAGAAAGAGGAGACAGTTGAGCAAAAACCTGTCGAGAAAATTGTTCATACTATTCCTAGTGGCTTGAAACCTAAACCTTTTTATGTGTCCCTATTTATTCATGGCTTCAAATCAAACAACTGTATCATTGATTCAGGGGCATCAGATAATATTATGCCTTCGTCTGTGGCCAAAGCATTGGATCTCCCCATGACCGATACCTTCGGGTGTTGCTATTCTATGGATGGTAAACAAGTCCCACTCCTAGGTCAAATTAAAGATGCCCAGGTCGCTCTAGCAGCCTTCCCAGATAAGAGATTGAAATTAACCATTCTAGTAGCTGATATTCCAGCCAGCTACGGTATGCTTCTTTGTCAGACCTTTTTTAGGGAACTTGGTGGTGAAATAAAGTTAGATTGGTCTTAGGCCACCATTCCTATAGGAAATAAAAGAGTCACCCTTCTTCCAGAACCCAAATCCAAATACACGGTTTTTCCCTCAGAAGACCCTAAGTCCCAAATCTTGTATCAAGAATCTAAGTTTTCTAATTATGTTATCTTTTCAGGGGATAATGTCCCAAAGTCAGTGGTTACAGATGAAGATAGCCTTTGGACTCTTAAGTTCGATGGTAGTTTCTCTTCTATAGGTTTAGGGGCTGGAGTAGTCCTCATTTCCCTTGCTGGACTCAAATTCCCTTTTTCATTTAAGCTTGTGTTTGACAATACTAACAATACGGTAGAGTATGAAGCTCTACTGTTAGGTCTAGAAGAAGCCAAGAAGAAGGGGATTAAACTTTTAAAGGCATGCGATGATGCAGAACTTATTGTCAAACAAGTCAAGAACATGTTTTCAGTGAAGAATGAGAGACTGAGGCACTACAGAAATAGAGTGTGGGATGAACTCGAGTGGTTTGAAGCTTTCTCAATTGAGGAAATTCCTAGGGAATATAACTCCAGAGCTGATGCTCTTGCAGGGTCAGGATCATTGCTCATACCACACCCAAATTTTAAAAAAGATCATTATACCATTGAAGTCATTCATAGGCCTAGTGTTCTTGATAATGCCCGTTCCTGGCAAGTGTTTAGAGATAATTCTCAAATAAATGAATTTCTGCAGGGTTTGGATAAGTTTTCAACAACTATTATGAAGGGTCAGAGTCTGACTGCCATGAGTTCTGCCCAGGAAAGAAATCTGGTGTTTTAGAGGATGTGATTCAACTCAAAGGAAATTCTATACCTAAAGGATTGGTGGAGTTAGAGAGACTATTTGATAGGAGAGATTGCTATTTAAATTCCCCTGGCATGCCAGACACCACTCCTTCAAGTGATTACAAAAAAATTAATATTGGTGATGAGTTTAATCCCAAGATGGTTAACTTGGGGGTATGTTGTAATGAAGATGAAAGAGTTCATGTCACTAAGTTATTGAAAGAATAAGGTGACATATTTGCTTGGACCTATGATGACTTAAAGAACTTTAGGCAGGGATAGTTTACACACCATATTCCCTTGAAGCCCAGTGCACCACCATTCTGTCAGAAATTAAGAACATACAATCCGAAGGTGTCAGATGCCATTTTTAAAGAGATTGACAAAATGCTTCAAGAAAGAATCATCTTTCCAATACATCATTCCACATGGGTGGCCAATATTGTTCCTATGTGGAAATGAAATGGGGAAATCAGAATATGTGTGGATTTTAGAAACCTCAATCAATCAAGTCTTAAAGATAATTTTGCCTTACCTATGATGGATCAGATTCTTCAGACAATAGCTAGCTCAGAGATGTTGTCATTACTCGATGGTTTTTTGGGTTATAACCAAATCAGTGTTGCAGAGGAAGACCAACACAAAATGACCTTCACCACACCTTGGGGCACATTCACCTACAAAAGAATGCCTTTCGGCTTAATTAATGCTGGAGCCACATTTCAGAGGGCCATGAATTCCACTTTCGGTCATTTGTTAAACAAGACCATCACCATCTACTTGGATGACATGATAGTTTTCTCATGGAGGCATAAGAAGCACTTAAAGGACCTGAAAGAAGTTTTGCAAAGGTGTAGGGATCATGGTGTCTCTTTGAATCCAAAGAAGTTGATCTTCTGCATGACAGAAGGTAAGTTACTGGGTCATTTGGTTTCAAAGGAAGGTATTAAAATTGATCCAGAAAGAGTCAAAGCTATTCAACAGCTATGTCTACCTGTTAATCAGAAAGGGGTTAAATCTTTCTTTGATCAAGTTAACTTCTTGAGGAAGTTCGTACCTGATTTCGATGAGACATCAAAACTGATGGTGGACTTATTAAGCGAGAAGCAAAATTTCAAGTGGGATGAACCAGCTATCAAATCATTTGGAAAGATTAAGTTTTGGTGGACTTATTAAGAGAGAAGCAAGATTTCAAGTGGGATGAACCAGCTGTCAAATAATTTGGAAAGATTAAGGAAGCCATAGCCATTGCTCTGACATTGATACTCCTAGATTTCAAAAAAGATTTTATTATATACTGTTATGCATCATAACACACAATGTCTGGAGTGCTATTACAAAAAAAATGAGAATGGTAAAGAAGTACCTATCTCCTTCATGAGTGTGCCACTCAAGAAGCATGAGTTACGATACTCACAAATAGAGAAACATGCATTTGCAGTTGTAAAGGCAGTTAAGCAATTCCGATACTATATACTGCATTCACATTCTGTGGTCTTTGTTCCGAATTCTGCCGTCAAGACTATTCTTACTTAGCAAGAAGTTGTGGTAAATAATAGGGCTAGCTAGGTTGCAAAAGTGTAGGAGTTCAATTTGGAGATTAAGCCCATGAAGTTGGTAAGAGGACAAGGCCTGTGTAAGCTGATGGCTGAAAATAAAGAAGAACAAAGTTTAACCAATTGCCTGTTTGTAGCGACAAATGACTCATGGTTTTCTGACGTAGCTTTCTTTCTGACCTACAGAGAACCTCCAAAACACCTATCAGCTAAAGAGAGAATAAATTTGAGGTTAAAGGCAGTGAAATATGTCATAGTAGACAATGTTCTGTATAAGAGGGGATTGGATAGAATGTTTTTGCGATGTGTTGACAAAGAACAGCAGCAGAAGTTATTGCAATTGTTTCACAATGAAGCATGTAGGGGACACTATTCTTCTTCTATGATAGCTTTTAAGATCCTAAGAAATTGTTACTATTGGCCTGGAATGTTTAAAGACGCATACAGATGGGTGGCGAATTGTGAGAAGTGTAAACCATTTTTAGGAAAACCTTAGTTGGCTGCTCTACCGCTAAGACCTGTGGTTATTGAAGAACCTTTTCAACAGTGGGGGTTAGACTTTATTGGTCCCATCAAACCAAATTCTAGTGGTAGACATACACATATCTTGATAGTGACTGATTACTTTACCAAGTGGGTGGAAATACCAGTCAAAGTAACCACTTCTGAGATAGTCTGCAGATTCTTAAAAGAAAATATCGTCACTAGATTTGGGGTTCCCCTGAAGATAGTGACTGATAATGCTCAGAATTTCTCCTCTTGAGATCTCTTTTGCTATGACCATGGCATAAATTTATCCCACTCTTCAGATTATTTTCCGCAGGGAAATGGTCAGGCATAATCTACAAACAAGAACCTGATTAATATCATGAAGAAACCGGTAGATGAGAAGGGAAAAGACTGGCACAAAAGATTATACGAGGAATTATGGGCAGATAGAACCTCTCCTAAGAGAGATATTGGTATGACACCATTTGAATTATTCTTTGGAGTTGAAGCACAGCTGTCACTCCCATTGGAATTAGCCTTCGCTAAGTTACAAAGGTGCGTGGAGAATGAAGTTTTCCAAAATTCACTGGAGAAAAGGATTCTGTATTTGTCAAAAATAGAAGAAGAGAGGGCAGAGTTAGTAGATCACATCAACAGTCATCAGTTGAAGGTGAAGGAGATTTTTGACCATCATGCTAGGCCAAGGAAATTTATGGTGGGCAACAAGATCCTTCTCTGGGATAAGTGCCGAGAGCCAAGAGGAGGACATGGTAAGTTCGAGTCTCTCTGGAAGGGTCCGTTCGAGATCTCTCAAGATCTGGGTCCAAATGCATTCAAGCTAAAATATATTGATGGAGATGAACTACCCCTATCTTATAACAGGTAGGATCTCAAGCTTTACCAGCTATAATTATTTTCTTTTCCTTGCTTGTATATAAGTTTTGGCTTGTGTCGGTAGGAGTAGAAGTTTTGTTGTGGTGAGTTGGCCCGATTTTATTAGGTTTAAATTGTCTTGTCAAATTTGAGTTTCTAGATTCATTCCTCGGTCCTGAACAGTCTCGGTCCCCAGTCAGAGCCAGTTGTTACCTTCATTCTTTTGTTAGCCTTCAATTTTTGTCTTGGTCAATAAAAGTCTTGAATTTGAAGTTGAAGTTGAAGTTGAAGTTGAATTATGTTTAGTTGGTTCAAGTTCAAGTTCAACCCGTTACCCATTTATGTCTATCCTTCAAGATTCTGTCAGTATCAAAGATGAACCTGAACTTGAACCTAGTCCTAAACCTTAAGTTAGTTCAAGTTCAAGTTCACATTGTAATATAATGGCTTATACACGGAGAATTTGGCAAGTTTGTATTCTCTCGCAAAAAAGGAAATTTCTTTTTTGCAACTCTCCAGGTATTTATTAAGTTTTGGAAGCTGCCGTACAAAGATTGTCACACTCAGCCAGATGGTTCATGCATGTGAGAATTGGAAATGACAGTCGGTGGCATGATGTAAAGGGAGTCATTAATATACAGATTTGGCTGTCAGAGATTTTCCTTGGGAGTTGAGATATTCATACCGAAATACCAGGTGGATTAAATAAGAGTGCCTAGACATGTTAAATCAATCATTCTTCCATTAAAAACATTCATTATGGACATGCTCTAAAGATTTATTAGGGATTTTATAAGGCATTTGTGAATAAATGAGAAATAATTAAGGCTTTCTTGTTAATTATTTCATCTGGTGAAGGAGAAACAAAATTGGTGGTGAGGAATTTATAGAAAAATAGGAGCGCAAGAAATTGGTGAGTTAATCTTCCCCTTTGCAGTTTTTAGTTTTCAGAGGCTCTTTCTGTGTTGTAAGTCTTTTCTCTTCATATTGGTGAGATGCCGTTGTTCTGTCTGAAACTTCCTAAAGAAGAGATTAGAACCCACCTGTTAGTTTCTCTTCCAGATATAGGGGACACCTTCTTGTTGAATGTAAACTTAGGGGAGCTCTACAATAGAGTTATAAATGCTTCTGAGGGTTCTTTTCCCAGGAAGCTAGTAGGAAGCAGACTTTTAGAAGCTGCTGCATTTCCTCCAGCTCTAATTTTCCCTAAACTAGTGTTGGAGTGTGCCAATAAGTATGACGCCAAGAATAGATGTATTAAGGATGTGTCAGGAGAAATATTGGTCAAAATTAGTCGAGAGATGTTAATTGCGGCCCTACGAATTCCATATAAAGATCCGTATGAACCATGGACTTATGTGGAAGCAGATCATGTGTACCAGACAGATAAGGAGAAATACATCTCCTTGATAGCCCAGGCATGGCTTGCAAAACTAGAGAAAGGAGGATCCAGGTTGCCAAAGCCTCTAACAATTGAACACTTTTGAAAAGACATTGCTGATATGGTTCTTCTTCTAAACAGGGTGAAAGGGAATCCTCATGCATTTCATTGGGAAAACTGGATGTACGACTTTACCGAGAAGATTATAGAAGGAGATAAGTTTATAGACTAGGCTAACCTAATAGTAGAGGAAATCTACAAAAATCTCTTAAATGTGACAAATTTGACAGCATTTTATATGTCTTCCTACCTTGTTTATGTCTTAGCATGTTGTAGGGCTTGGGAGGGATTACCTCATGAAGTATGGACATGTGATATGAAAATATATGATTACTTCACATGCTTACAAAAAGAAAAGTTCTCTAGTCTATTCAAAATAGTAAATGACAGATTTTCAGGAAAGTTGGTTTATGAGTTGCGGGGAAAAGAAAATTGTAGGCTTTCTGAAGAAGCTAAAAAGGTGATCAATATTTATGGCTATTATTTCATACAATTTCCAATATTTACATAACTTAGGGTTGGAGCGTTTGATGAGGAACCCCTGCGGCTTCCTAGATTTTGTTTAGATGATATAGTCTTAATGGAGCTATGTAGACAGCTTGTTCTGGTTGAACAAAAATTTGGGACCTCAAAGAAAACTTCAGGTATTCTTTTCCCTATTGAATTAGGGTATTATAGGTGCAAAAGTCACCAAGATGCTATGTCTATAAAGGAAGAATTGGATACCCTCTGTTTACAGACTTATACTCCCAGGGTCAATTTTGACTATAGAAGCTTTGCAGGAGAAAATCTCAATGTCCCAGAGACATTCATGCACATCCCTAAATTAGAGGATTTTTGGGCCAACTGTTCCGATGAACTGGAGGTAAGGAAAAGACCGTGGTCCTGTTTCACTTTGAAGCAAATCACCACCTTCAGGCTGGATATGGATATAGATGGGGTAGAGGAAGACAGTGAAATCGATGTCTTAGACTCTTAATACTCAGAGAAGGTCGAGACCCTCCCTATCCTTGAATTAGATTAGACAGTACCAGAAGAAGATGATATATATAAAAGAATGAAAAGAGTGATCAAGAGAACGAAAGCATGGTTGTTAAATAAAAAAGTTTCTGTTGCCCCTTTATAGTCACCCATGAAAGAGAAAAAAAACAAAAAAAGGAGCACAACAAAGAAGAAAACTTCTATTTTAACTAACTTAAGTGTTGATCAATCTTGTGCGGGAAAAGTTAAACCTGAAGTTGAACCCGAACTTGAACCAATTTCTTCCCAAGTTCAAGTTCAAGTTCAAGATCAAGCTGAACCCAAAGTTTGGTTGATCAGATCAAGTCAAAGGGTAAAAGAGAGGGTTCAAAGGCAAAAGCTAATCCCAGCGTCTTCATGGAGTTAGATTCATCAGATCCAGATCCAAAGGTGATTACAATTGAAGACCATGGTAGATGTTTAGCATATTCAAGAGGAAACAAAGGACATTCTGAAAGACTCATTAGCTCTTTTGAGTAACTATGATACTCAAAAGAAATATTTTTCTGCCCCACCATGGCTGGAGACTTCGGTAGCCAAGAAAAGAAATTTAGTTCCTTTGTCAGTACCCATTGATGATGTAGTAAGCAGGTGCCTGGGAAAATCTTCTAAAGTTAAGAAAATGAAGATGGAATCCAAAACTGATTTCGATGAAAACAGTGGTCACTGGATAGCAGAAATTGCAAAGCCTAAAGAAGACAATGCTGAAGGAGAAGCTTTACTTCAAGACTTTCAGATATCCAAAGTGGATTTAGGAAGAGACACCAGAGCTGCTGATATGAGATTTTTTGAGGTGTCAAACAAGAAAATTGCCAATAGAGTCTGGAAAGATGCCAAAGATAAACAAGAAATGAAAGAGGCTATGAAGAGTATGGCCCAATAAATCAATGTGATCCAATATCCTAAACCTTTTTCTCTGAATGAAATGCGGGCCTCCATTGACATGAAATCCCCTGATAATCAATGATTTCTTGACCAAATTCAAAGAAGCAAGGTGGTGATTAAAGCATTTGATGATTGGGTTGAGCGAGTAAAATCAGAGGTTGGCAAGCAATTAAGTCATCTGGATCAGACCCATAATGAAGGAAATCACCTGGCAAAGAAAATAGAGGCCAACATTAAAGAGTGGGAGCTCGAAAAGACAACCTAGACCAAAGAACTCCATTGGATCAAAGAAGTTGAGGAGTACGGTTTGTAGAAGTTTCTCACGGAGAGGTCAGTGTCAGGACTGGATGATAAAGTTCTTTATATTATAAAGGAATGGATAGAATGGAGAAATGAAGTTGTGGCTATGGGAATTTTCGAAGTAAAGGATCTCATGAAAGGGATAGGAACTATTAAGGAGATCATTTCTAACGATATAAAATGGATTGATGAATGGTGCCAAGAAAACCATGAAGGGGCAGATAAGTCAGTTGAATAGATAATCAGGGATGTGAGCACCTAGTTTGATGAGCTTAAGAGGATGAAGGCACCTACAGATGAGCATTTTATGAAAGTCTCGCGGATAGAATCAATGATGATCCTTTAGCGAGGTCATTTGGTTATGCACAAAGAAAAGGTAGCCGAGATCAAAAGAGAAAAAGAAGTCTGGAAACAGAGGATCAATTTTATTGGTTTGCCGCATCAACCGGTAATATCCATGTTTACAGCTGCATATGAAGATTGGAATGTAGCACATCTTGCAGCGACCTCAACTACTTAACCGCCTGGAACACTGGGAAGCTTTTTAGGGGCATTTTTTCTTCCAGTTTAGTTTTTATAGCTTAATGCTTAAGATAGTTAGGGGATCTAGAGATTTTACTTTTCAAGAAAGAATTTTTTTACCAAGTTAGTTGTTGTAGCCCTGCGTGGCTATTTATTGAAAATTTTTATTTGTTTAAGGGTTCGGCTCTGAGTTGGATAGAAACTATTTTCTTAAAAACTTAACTTCAAAGTTTTTAGAAAACTGGTATTACAGAATATATGAAATATCCTATGGTGTTACGTATATGTTTAAGCTTTTGAAATGATAAATACTACTGTTTATCTTATTTGATTTATTTTCTTGTGGAGATGAGTTGTGTTGGATAAAGCTTAACTATGATATGAATGGATTCTATGCTTAGAAGTGATAGAGTAAATTGTTATTCAAGTTTAGATTCATAAAATTTGAAGGTTGATATTGAAACAGAAATAGATGATTTTCTCAAAAAATCTGCACATTCTTTTCATGTTGATGGACTGAATGTTTTCCTTAAGTGTTTTCTAGTGAAAAGCACACATAATGTTACTTTTCTATGTTCAATAAAACCCTATTGAAAATCTTTTTTGAAGGTAGTTGCACCTTATAATTTGCAGAGAGTTTACTTTGATAAACTCATTTGTTAGTATTAAGTTTTAATTCTTCTTCCTTTCTCCTTAAAAGAGGCTAAGATTAAATTTGAGAAGAGGGAAAAAACTGTATACTAACAAACATAACAAACACACAGAAAGCCATCTAACCAAAAGAGAAAAACTACAGAGAATGCACACAATCTCATCCATGGTCAGCTATAAATCCTCTATATTATGTCTAAAGTTGAACAAGGGGTCAAGGCTACTCTAAGTCTAGGTCTGGGTTCACAAAAATGAGTTAAGAGGGATGTCTATGTCTAGGTCTAGGTTCGCAAAAATGTTGTTCAATATACATGCTACACCGGACACAACTCAAAGTGAAAAAAAATTTCAAGCCTTATCGAGTTGGTTTTTCTTGTGCTGCACAAAAAATCTCCAACAAGTCCAATGATTTTAGGAATAGTCACATAACAAAGTTCCAATGGTAGTAGGAACAATTACAAAACAAAGTTTCAATGGCTGCAGGAGTAGTCACAGAAGAAAGTTCCAATGGTTGCGGGAATAGTCACAGAACAATGATTTATTTATATTACTCTTACATGTTATTCTAAATTAGTTATGTATATAAAATTGTCTCGTGCACTTTAAAATTATCATACTACTATCATCTTATAACAACGCTTTGATGAATAGAATGATACTTTAGTTTTTTGCATCTAAGTTAAGATTTTGGAAGACTCATCCAAGGGGGCCCACTTGGTGAAAATTCCACTCATTTGGTTTAGTTAGTTTTCTTTTTAGTAATTAGTTTTAGTTTTAGTAGCTGACTATTCCTATAGTCATTAGAACTATATTCTATGACTATTCCTGCAGCTATTGGAACTATGTTCTATGACTATTCTTGTAGCCATTGGAACTATGTTCTATTACTGCTCCTGTAACCATTTAAACTCTATTATGTGATTGTTCCTGCAGCCATTAGAACTCTATTATGTTACTATTCTTGCAACTATTATAATTTTTAGATATATTTCCTATAGGGCAAGAAAAACCAACTCGACAAGGCTTGAACAACCTTTTTCACTTTGAGCTAGGTCCAGTGTAGAATTCATATTGAACAACCTTTTTGTGGATGTAGACCCAGACGTAGACATTCCCTCTTGACTCATTTTTTCAAGCCAGTAGACTAGACCCCTTATTCAACTTGCGGTATTGCAAGTGGTGTCCTCTATAACCTCTAAAGGTTGATTCACAAGTTTGTGACCACTACCAGTTCATGATCGAAACTGCTGTGAGAGTGTATTGAGAATTTCATCAGACCCTCACAAAACTTACTATTATTATGATCTAACTCCCATGGGGCTACAATAGACATTGTTAGTAATTTTATTTGCAACCTTCAATCCTAAGAAACTTAGACCAAAGTTGTAGCACTATCCACTGATTGAAGACAAGATAATGTAACTCGACAAGGCTCCACATGACTCAGGAGGGTATTCCTACTTTTAAGTTTGCACACACGATAAATCTATGTAGCAACTAAATTCATAGTTGTAAATGTATATAATTCTTAGGTTCATATGAATGAGAATTTTATTAATTAATCCATTCAACATCAAACACCATTGAGAATTAAACAGTATTACTCCTACCATTACTCATAAATTAAAGGGATTTCACCTTTGATTATAGAGAACAAATTGAAACAACATCTATAAGATTGACCAGTTCCAAAAGGAGGGAAAAAAATTCAAATAGAGCACATTCCTCACTATAACATCTCAAACATGTCTTTGAAGATCTTACAAGAGTGTTATCACCTAGTGAAAACAAGATCACCAATATTATATGCACATCACGTAACCATTCTTAATAATCCATTTGAAGAAACAAAATTCTCATTTCATTTATGAAAATAATTAAACTCCTCATGGAATAGAAGATAATAATAAATGGAATACACAAAAACAAATGTGTCTGCAAAGTATGTATAATCCTTGATTATTTCAACTTAAAGAAAGATTACACTTCAAATTAGAGATGACCGTACGACAAAACTCAACTATGAAATTATATATCAAGACACATGAGATATTACACTTCATAAATTCCTGGCTACTTATTATGAACCTTGACTCTTGATACTTTATAATTTTAGAACATTTTGTCTGCTTCAACAAAATTTAGAAGATTTGGAAAATAAAAGAAAAGAGAAGAAAGAATAATTAACAAAGAAGTGAAACAACCAACTTGCTCAACTCTTGCCACATGTCCCTTCTTTAGGATTTGATTTTCTTAGTCATCCTTCATCCTTCATCTCTATTATTATTTTCTCTATTTTAGCTGCTTCGTCAACATCTTTCACTAAGGAACCAAAAAAATGTTTTTCTTTGGTGAAAAAAAGGAATTGGTTTAGGCTGACCTGATTTAGTAATTAGAAATGAGTGAGAAGATTCCTTCTTAAAAATATGGATATATTTTTTTTGAGGAATTTTTTATTTCTCAAGAAGATAAAGACAATATTCCATTAAACTCCTAAAGAGTTCATCCATAGAAGTTAGACAACCATCCCCTTGAGTCATGCACCTATCAAACTGTCTAGAATTTGGCTCTAGAGAAGTGGTAGAAGAGGAATTTTGATACCAGGAAGGGAAAGAATATAAATTTGGAACAAGAGAAGGGGAAAATGTAGGATTCTCACCATCTCCCCTCTTAGAAGAGACACAAGAGAATATATCCCAAGGAGAAATAGGATTAGAAAAGCCCACGTCACCGGGTCCTCCAGCCATTCCCAAATCCATATCCCAATTGGTGGAACCCAAATTTATAGATCAAATTTGCATATCCAAATGACTCAGGGAAGTATAATCTATACCTATATCATTATGATTTATGTGCTTATTAATTTATTATGTCTATTTCTATTTCATAAATTATGTTATTATTAATTTCTTATGTCTCTCAGCTTACATATTCATATTTAAATTCATATTTATAACTGTTACATGTGTTTCCGCAGGTTTCATTTTTTGTTTTACACTTTTGTGTAGATCCATTCAATGATTTAAAGCCTCAGTGAAGATCAATGGCTGGTGCTATCCATTAAATGATAGATGAACATCCTTTACTAATTAAGGGAGCATGCCTAGCTGACACATGTCTGTTGAGATCTTTCCTATGTGGGGTCAAAGATAGTCAAAGTATCAAGCAAATCTAACTTCATCTAATGACTGATGCTATCCCTTAAAACAAAAGATGAATGATCATTAACATCAAGGCATCATGCGATGTTGACATGTGTCCCAGGCCCGCAAGTGCTCTGACTAATGAAGAAATATTGACAGTTAAATCTCAAAAAAGATCTACGGCTGGCGTTATCCCTTAAACATGAGATGCACACCATTTAACCTTCAAGGGAATGTGGCTAGATGATGTGTTTCCTCTGAGAGCTCTACTAGGTGGGGTCAAAGTTAGTTAAAGAATCACAAAGATCAAACTTCATCCAATGGTTGGTGTGATGCTGCTAAGTGAAGATACACATTCTTTAACCTTCAAGACATTACGCAATGATAAAACATATCCCTGACCCACAGGTTCTGAGTAACATGATCAATTGTTAAAGCATAGGAGGAATCGACAGTTGGTGTGATCACTTGATCAAAAGATGCGTATCCTTTATTCATTGAGGAATTGCGCGATGAAGACATGTGTCCTCGGCGATGAAAAGGAAAAAGTGGGTGGGTGGAAACGTCAAAGTGGATTTCTTTATATCATTTTTAATATATATTTTAATTATATTTTTATGTCTGTTAGGGTTTTGTCTGTTGTTTGATACGTTGATGTCTTCATGCAGGATTTCAAAGGTGGCGACTACCATGAATCCGTTTGATAATGAAACAATGAAATATCTAGGGACTAAGGAGGAAAAGGACATGCATACATTCTTAAAATAAATATTCACAAGGATGGATGATTCTTGAGGGTGGTCGACAATGTCTATGATCTGGATCTTGTTGACAAAGCTATTAGATATACCAGTGATAATATCCATTATTAGACATAGTATCTACAAGAACATATGGTCGAAGAACCATGATGATTATTGAATTATTTGAGACAAATCACATGTTATTTGTTAGCAATTATTATTATGAACCCTTATGGTCGACAACTATTTTTAAACAAGGATGTAATTCATTCCTTAGCTGTAACTGTTATTGTTTAGTTGTTGATCTTAGGGTTAGGTTTTAGTTATCAAGAGGCACATTGGTCTAAATCTTGTACACATCCCATGGACTTTATATAAATAGGGTTTCCAAGACCATGTAAAGTCATTATTATCATTATTGTTGTTCTAGAATTTGATCACAACTGCAACATGGACTCTAATGTACTATTATTTCAAAATAAAAAAAAGTTAAGTATTTTTTTTGTCTCACTTATGGTAAGAAATTTCAATTCATTTTAGATAGTCCCTTACAATTATTGAAGGTAAAATCAATTTCTAATCTTGAAATGCTTGTGTAGAGATTTTACATGTCTCATATTCTTGTTTGTTTATCAAGGAGTTTGTGAAAAGTTAGTGTTTCCAGCTTCTTGTTCAACTAGTCTCCCAAGCATAGGAGTTAAATTCATTTGAACTAACAAGGATATAAATAGACTTAATTTCTCTGCATCTATAACATTTGAATAGTTGATGGTGTTGGAATATATACTGTCTTGCAGGGTTGTACATAGGATTTAAATTGGATTGACTCAATGCCCACGTTGAAATAGGCACCGACCTTATCAATTATTTGATATAGTCATTTGATTCATTGTTAAAGTTGTTGAGATATTTTGTATAGCATTCATTCAATTTACACATATATTTTCTAAGATTTTTTACAATTAACAAAAGCATTCTTAGTCTTGCAGTTTATGTTGTGATTGATCACAATTGGATTTCTTTCAAGTATATGTTTTCCACACTTGAAAGAGAGGTTTGAGATGCTATCAGATCTGCTATAAAAATCCTTAAAGCTTAAGGTATAGGCCTACCATCCTTGGTTCTTTTAAGCCATAACTGCAAAAGTTCCAACCTTGTTTTCTATTGAACTTTTTAGTTGGACAAATCACTTGGGTTTCCCAGCATTGGATTGGCATGTCCATAGGAGATCCAATATGTTGATTTGAGCACCAAAATATTGGCAACTTTGCTAGGGATTTGTCTATGAAAGACATCAGTGAAGATTACCTAGAAGCTTTGGTGATGTAATTAAGACTCTACTAAGAGAAAGAACTCAGAAGACAGTAAGTATTTTCCTTCTGGCAAGAAGTTGGTGACTCTATTTAATAAGGCATTTCAGTCAGTGACTCTACTGAGGGAGAACACCCAAAAGGAGATGGTGGATAGTTTTTTCAAATGTCTCAACCATTTCAGATAAAACCTTTTATTCCAGATGACATCAAGCCATTGGATTTCAGCAATTTTTATTATAAACCTATCAATTTATCCCCACAACTTTCACTTGTACCAAAGTTTCATGGGGAATGGGATGAATCAACACTTAAACACTTGGATGCATTTTACATATTTATAGAAGATTATGAGATTTATGTAGAAGATTAGGTGATGAAGTTATTTTTTAGGACTTCAAAGGACTATGCACAAAAGGAATATGATTCGTCACCTACACCGTCCATTTCATCATGGAGACAATTTGAGCAATGGTTTCTTGATACGTTTCATGATGCCAGTGGTGAAGAAGAAAATATGTGTTATGAATGGTATGAAGACCAAAGTTTCAGCATGGAAGAGGATCCTAGTATGTCTCTACTTGATTCATTTTTAAGTTTGGAGAGATTTGAGGGGGAGTCTACAACACATTTGTTCATGGGGATGGTAAAAATTTATCATGAGATACCATCTAACATTAGACCTTCACCCCGTGAATTCATACAAAAGTTTTTGAAGTTGGGAATCTCACTAGATGACCCTGATTTGGAGCTTGTGTTTCAGATATTTGAAGAAGATGATGAAGACAAAAAAATGGAGGCTTATGATAAGATTGAACAAGGCCTTGTGCTTGATGATTATCTCAGTGGGGAAGAAGATAACATGCATCATGAATAAGAAGAAAATAAAATTTAAATTATGGAAGAAGAACCTTACATATCTCCAGTGGATGCACTTTTCAATTTGGAAAGATATGAAGGTGAATATGCAGTACATTTGTTTATAAGGATGGGATTTTTTTTTTAGGAAATACCTCCAAACATCATTCCTCCATGCAAGAAATTCCTAACAGAAATTCATGAATTAAAAATCTCATGTGACCCTATTTTGAAGCTTTTATTCAACATAATGAATGAAGAATACCTAGATGGGGATGTTTTATAACAAGTTGACTCTGACAATATAGAATCATACTATTTTTCTGAATTACATAGTGAGGAAGATGAGTGCACTAGTCATACAGAAGATAAAGAAGCATTCATTCTTGAGAACGATGATAATAATTTTGATGACATGTGTTATCACTTTTTCTTGTAACCCTCAATCCTAAAAGAGAAAGCGGGAATTAGACTTAGGGATCTTCATATAATTTACAAAGTCTACATTATCAACAGATTGAGGATACAAAAAGCCAACATTAACAAGGTCCTATGACCTCTTCACTTTGAGTTCCACACAATCAGGAGGGTGTTCATAATAACATGAATCTACATATAAAATAAACCTCTTGCTAAACCCCACTATGTAGACACAATTTTGGATAGTTCTCAGGCTTGTAGGAAATAGGCATTAAAAACTCTACCAACCTTATGTAGGCTCCCACCTACATTAAGTGTGCTGAGAACTAGATAACTTATCTTTACATAAATAAACATGAATTTAAAGGGATTTGAAATGATTTGAGGTTTCTTCTGAAAATACTTCACATCCACATAGACTAGTGCCTCTATCACGGGCTACAAATTCAAACATATAACCATAATAGAATCCATATGAACAAAAAATTCAACTAGTGAGTTTTCAATATGTCAATACCTTGCACTGAAAAATCTATATCATCATAAATTTCTACTTATGAATCCAGTTCTTGTATTCAAGTTCAAAAATGCTTGCTCCTAGAATTTAACCCTTCCCTTGGAAGACACCGATGAAGAGGTATTACAATACACACAATAGGTGTGAAGACAAATTTTCATATCCTTGATATTTCCAACTTTTATGATTCTGAATACATTCACCTGAGACCATTGATGTTCAGGCAAATAAACTTATCTCTTTCCTTGCAAGAGATCTATGCTAAAACAAAACATCTACAAAAAGATTGTTGAGATGAATTGAAGATCTTGAATACATTCAATTCAAATGATCTAAATGCTCAAAACTGGAGACAAAATCCATGATGACAATAGTTAACCTGCACTAACTAATCTTACCACTTATTCATAAAAGAAAACCATTACAAAAACACATTACATCTACAACCTACAACACACACTATTTACATGGAAAGGAAAAATAATCTTTAGAACTCCAACCCCTGTCTGAATAGAGAAGTAAGAATAAGTAGTATTGTGGGTCCACAACACACACCCCACTTTGGTCCTCTAACCATAGGGACCCCCCTCTTTTTTTGTGTCTTTTGGTTTTGAGTCTACCCCTCTCCCCGTTCCTCGCAAGTGGGTCTCTAAATAGGTCTGTTGAGCCAAGTCAAAGAATTTTTGGCATTTCGGAGGACCTAAATTCCTACAAAACTTTGAAATGACCAAAATAACAAAGCCTGGCCCCTTCAGTGCTTCAGCCTCTGAAAAAATCGAAGAGGCCGAAGGATAAAATCTTCAGACCTTTCGGCATTTTAGACGCCAAAAAATTAAAAGGGATGATGTCATCCTCAGGCAATATAAGTGGCCAAGCCCTAATTGATTCCTCACTTTGTGAATTAGTTTTCTATGTCTTTCTCACTCCTTGTGTGCTTGCCATTTCATTATCCTCACTCTTTCATGGTTGTGTGCTCTTCGCCTTCGGTCTCTCACGTCATTGTCTTCCATACGTCGCGCTTGACATGTAGGTTTTCTCGCTATCCAATTTTCTTGTCCTTCTCCATTTGTAGGTTAGGGTTTTTTTTTCAAGTCTTGATTTCCTCCCTAAGTCCCTAGGGTTTGCACCCTTGGGATTGCAGAGGAGGCGCCCTCCTATCTTGCAGTTTTTTCCCACTTTGTTTTGTCCCTTAGCTGGGTTTCTGCATCGCGATCTTGTCGCATGTTTTTGGCCTCTGAAAGGCTGAAAACCTTCCATCTTCTCGCAGCTATCAACAAGTGCCTTTCAGCTTCTCAGAGATATCAGTATTTCATACCTCTGAGATGTCCAAAATCCTTGAAAGGTTGAAAGGGAAAATCCTCTGAATAATAAGCCTTCTTTTGGCAGTTTCAAATTTTTGGAGTCTAAGATTCTGGTCGGACTTTCGCACCTTGAAAGCCCGAAAGGTTTTGTTCCTCTTCGCTTTCTCTTTTCGCACTTTTGGCCCTTTTAGACCCCAACCCATTTTTTGGCATCTAAGAGTCCAAAAAGTCTGAAAGTGCAAAATCTACATTTTTGGCTACTTAAAGAGATTTCCGCTTCTTTTTTCCTAGATTAGTCAGTTTTTTTTCCTATTTTTGTTGTTTCCTTTTCTAAAAAAAACTGGTACTTGCAATTTTCTTGCAGGAATGCCTGAGAAACAAAAAAAATCTCCAATGAAGTACCTATACAAGGGGAATCACCCCCTTCAAAGATTGGAAATAAACAAATAGAAATCACAGACACGGACATCAAGAACATAGACTGGGATGAGTTCTTGGTAAGATGTTCCCAGCTAGTTGGAAGATCTAAGGACTGAACCTCACTAGTCTTATCAGGCCTGGTCAACGTAGTAGCCCACCCAGTAGCTATTTCATCATCCGAGTTGACCATGACCCTAGAAAACCATTACATTCTAAATGAAAGGGTGGTTAGAAACATAGAGGGACAAGTGGTGCTAGACATAAGACTAGACATCATAAAAGAGGTCTTCCACTTCCATAAGGGTATAGACAAGTTTTATGACTTCATTGGAAAGGGCCTCAGATGGTTCACAAAAAAAGGTGAAGAGGAAAAAAGGTGACAATACTAAGTAGAGTGTATTGACTATCTTAGTCCATCCAACTTAAGGATTGGATGATCCTCCTGATAGAC
This sequence comes from Thuja plicata, assembly GCA_018584345.1. Lineage (NCBI taxonomy): Eukaryota > Viridiplantae > Streptophyta > Pinopsida > Cupressales > Cupressaceae > Thuja > Thuja plicata. The sequence continues at coordinate 3,509,682 of MU227817.1, forward strand.
AAGATTAGAGGCCACAAGGACAGGTTTGATTGGGGCACTATTATTAGTGACATATTAGATGAACAACTAACTGCGGTGAAACACAATCCAAAGTTCTATATGAGCACATACATAGTGTACTTATTAGCTGCACAAGAAGACTAAGAGGAGAGCATCAATGAATAGAATGCATGGCCTCATGTTGTATATCCACAATTGGTAAGAAGGGAAAATATGCAAGAGGATAGCCCAGATTATAGAATAGTAAATGATGCTTTCATATTCGCAATCATCCTATCTATTGAAGGTGATTTCGCAAAGAGGATGTCAGAGGAAGCAACTGCCAAGGTGAGGGACATTAGGGCCTATTACATACAATTCAAAACATTCACACATATCTAGGTGGCAGGGTCTACTTTGAACTCAAAGAAGTTTTCCAGTTACCCATCTGACTGGATAATTACTCTAGAAATAACCAGGTAGCTCACAGATGCCTATGAGCATATAAAGAATAATAAGAAGCATTGCTAGGACTTCCCTATTCTGTTGGGCCTGTACACTCTCCAAGATATGAAAGTTTGTATATCCTTAGCCTTCAAGTGGGATGATTTCCCACTTCAATTGTACAAAACTGTACAGCTCAGATTCGACCCAATATGTACATACAACCACATTATTGGAAAATTCTATATTCATGAACTACACCTTTAAGATCACTGGGTAAACTATGTAGATGATCATGAGGTTGGAATAAGGGACTATTTTAGGATGTCCCTTAACCTTGCACACAAGACCTTGAAGACCCCAATTCCCCTAAAGGTTTGGGAAAATGATTTAGATCGGTACTGGAGTATATTTACACTAAGGAAAAAATATATATCAGGCCTATCATGAATGCATAAATTGATAAGGATGAGAATGATGATATCAAATTCTGAGCTAGGCATGTGATACGAACAACTGAAACATGGGTTAAGAGGCCTGATAAGATAGATCCAATCCCTATGAAGACATTTATGGAGCCACTCAAGAAGTTGGATAAGCAATGTGAGGAGAAGTATATAGTGCCCCAATATAAGAAGGCCCCACCTCAAAAACCTAGTACAGTTTATGGCCATGAACGTGTAGTAGAGTATGGTCCAAATCCAAGGCACAAGGCTCCTAAAAATAAGATGAATGGACAAATAGATCCTCCAATGGGATCATCAAAGGCCCCACAAGATGAAGGCCCTTCCACTTCTAGCCAATCTCTTCCTACCATAAAAAAGGGAAGAAATTGTATAAAAGGAGGAGAGCTTCTGCGTCTCCACAACTGGAAACCTTACAAGAGGAGCCAGAAGAAGAAGAAGAAGAAGAAGATGCACCTCTAGTTAAGATGATAATATCTCAAAAGAGGAAAGAAAAGGAGACTTCTAGGAAACATATAGAAGATCCTAAAGAGCAAGACAATCCTCTGGATGCCTTAGGCTCAGATGAGTTCCAGATATCATATTTTGAAGGTCTAGAAGGCATTATAGACTAGGAAAAGGATAAAAATGATTCAACAATAGGATTCAACATGAGAGATCCTAAACTTATCTAGCTACATGTGGTCCTCAGGCCTCCTCTGGCCTAGTTCACCAGTCCCGCACTAAACATGCCAGTCACAGGGATAAGCTTCAACACAGACCAAGGGCCTAAAACTCAAGATATCATAACATCTCAAGAACTAACATGGAATAAATCCACATGAGAAAGTTCCACTTCCACTCCACCACCTCACATTCTTGTCCCACCAACCTCTCTCCTGCCTTGAATTCCTACTCCACCACCTTCTTTCCCAATTCCAACACCGACTCCACCTCCTTCAAATTTTACTCTCCCACCTCCCATTTTGACTCTTCCTATTCCTAATCCACAACTCACAGTGCCTATTCCTACTCCACCACTCATAATGCCAACACCTACTCCACCACTATCCATCCCCCTACCATGCTTCATCCCAACTCCTCAGGGGTCAATAAGCACAAAAGCCGTGTCACCTTTCAAAACCACACTAGAGGCCATGACTGGCCTCAATACAGAAGTGTTGATAAGTTCTTCGGGGGATGAGGGCCAAGGGAAGGATGGAAAATATATGAAAACATAGGAAGAGAAGGGAGGAGAAGGAAGGGGAGAAGGAGAAGCTCATGGAGAAGAAGTGAATGAGGGAGACAGTGAATAGGATAAAGATTCAAAGGAGCAATTGACCACTGGGTCACAAAACTTGATGTCAATCCTCCACATTGCCTCATATGAGCTAGTCATCACCTTTAGTAAACCTAATTGGTTTACTAAAGATATTTAGACTCAGAAGAGGACTTACAATGATGAGGAAGAGGGAGAAGACACAAGTATGGTCTCTTTAGGACAAGTCTTCCATCAGACAGAAGTGAGCATATCAGATAGGATAATATCCTATGTCACCAAAGACACTAGGGGTTGCTGGAAGGCAAAAGTAGAAATTCCTTATGTTAGTACTTCTCAAACACAAGCGACCCCCAAAGATTACACACTTGAAGAGGTAGACTTAGGTGAGCCTACTAGGTAAGGGAGCAAGACATTAATAGCTTTAGGGCTTAAGCATGCTCTGTGATTCATGAGCAAGGACAAGGAAACCATAAATTCCTTAACAAAGAAGAATGAGGCTTTGAAGAAATTCATTCATAAAATGGTGGGTCCCATTGATCTAAGTTTCCTAGAGGCCTCATTGCAGGTTCTATTAGAAAAGAGGGCCACTCCAGATTTATCGGCAAGCTTGACCCCTTCCTTTGTTCAAGCAAGTGTGGACTGGAAAAATGACTTTGAAAAGTATGGAGAAGGAGCCATCAAACTAGTGTTTAAGCTTTACATATTCATCTTGATTGAAGCAAAAAAGTTGGTAGACCTAATGGAGAATGAAGGTGGCTTAGATTCTGAGATAACTAAATGGCAAGCCACCCTCCAAGACCTAAAGATAATCAAGAAACAATTCTTCCAAATCTTAGTGAAGATATATGAGGGCAAAGAGCTAGACAACTTTGAAACTTGGATCAAGTACATAGCCAAGACAATTAAGGCCTACGAAGAGTGTCAAGCCTACATATTGGAAAAATAGACGGAGGCCATGGAATGGGTAGAAGAGATAGATGGTTTCTTCATAGGGATTGGCCTTGACTTATACTGGGATCAAGATAAACAGATCCTTTGTCCATCAAAGGAGGTGGTTCTATAATTTAGAGACATTCTGGTAGGTGTCAGCACCTAAGAGGCCTTACACTAGCTGTTCTACTCAAAGGAAGAAATACAGAGGGTGTCCAAACATGAAGAAGAGATCAAGTTCTTCTCTTCTGAATTGACCATTTTCAGGGAGAAGCAAGAACGAAGGATAAAAAAAGTGAAGAGGAAAGAGATAAATTACAAGAAAGTCCAAGAGATAGTGCAAAGGCTCAGAGCTACTCATCCAAAATTTTTTCCAAACTAACTCCTCAGGTCCCTTCAACAATTTTGAAAAGGACAGCTTTCACACTTAGCAATTTCCTCCAAAGGCTAAGTTTTGCCTTTCATCTTTTTAGCATATGCAAGTTTTTGGCCTTTCAGCCCTCCCAGCACTTCAGCCTTTCGGCCTCTAAAAGAGCCAAAAATTCAACTCCTCAAATTTTTGTTTCCGACACTTAGAAAATTTTGACACTCAGGGAGATTTTCGGAGGAGAGGTCAGGGTCTGAAATTCTGGGTGTTTCCAGTGAGATCACTTTTTTGCATGGAGTTTGAACTCCAGATCATATGGGTGGCCAATTGGAGTTCATTTTTGAAGGACTAAGGGTCCCCTATCAGTTCCCACTGTAGAGAGAACCCCAGATGAAGATTTCAAGGGAGAAATCCAAAATCAAGAAGAAGATTTTAGTTGCATGCAGAGAAACCCCCCCTCTCTCTCTCTCTTATTGAAGATTTTGATCCTTCTTGCATGGACAAACTAATTTTAAATGGATTAAAAATCCATGCAAGTTGATTAGTATTAGTTAGTAATAGTCTTATTTCAGCAAAGTTCTAGTTTTAGCTTATTTTCATTAATTTAGACTCTCTAATGCCCTAATTTTGGCATTCAGGGTTTGTAGATCAAAACTCTATATATTGTAATTGAAAGAAATGTAATAAGAGTGGATTCCTAATGCAATAAAATCTACAATTTAGTGCTTCATCCATGGTATGAAATTTCTTCTATCTATGCGAAAGTGACAAATTTGTGCATGCTTGTTCATCAATTTTCAAAGAGCCAATTGTTTATTGTGTTTCAAATCCGCGTTTCTATTAGTTAGAGTTTGTTTTTATCTATTTACCTTGTTGTGATGAATGCGTGGAAAATATCATCTATTGGGCTTAATGATAAATCCATCTCGTGTGTGCGCACATCTTGGTGGCTTAACAATTTGATAGGTTTTGAAAATCTTGCACGAGTGAATAGATTTTCTCTCCAAACGATTGCATCCATCGAGTATAGAATTGTGCCATCATCTGATTTATACTTTGTGGGTTTTTTCCAAATATCTCCATCATTCAATTCACAAGGGAAGATCGACAATAGTTTATGTCTGTTAGTATTTCATTTTTAGAAAGTTTTTTTCATTTCTTGTTACCTTACTCATTTAAATTCTATCATAATTCTGAAAGTAAGCATCTTTAGAAAACACAAAATTGCATCCTTAGTTAAAAAAAAACTTTGATAAATCAGAAAATACCAAAAAAAGTTGTAAAGTTGTTTTGCAGTTTGATGTCTTGAATGTACCAAAAAAGGCCTCTTCAAGAACATTCACATTTATCTTCAACTGAGTAACCAAGAAGGTTGTACAATGACCCCAAAGAACCTTGGGAATAACTTCGTTATTATTTCAAGAGAGGGAATCAAATCTCAAGATCCTAGTCGTTGACTTGTGTAAAAACAATGCTCAAAAAAAGTAGTGCTAGAAGGAGGGCCTCAATACTGAAAAGTTGGATAACATCAAATCCTTTTCCCCAGAATGGTTTGAATGAGTACTTAGATCATCTTCTAAAAGAAGTAATTTCATTTAACTCACTCACCATCGTAGAGCTTGCAATGACAAAGGGAAGACAAGAGAGAACTCCTCTCTCCATCATACTGAGTCAAAAAACCCACTTGGACAACAATCACACATCACTATCCTAACTGTTCCCACATCCATAAATCAAAATTAGAACTTCCAAAATTAGAATTTGCAAAAACCTCATCCAATGGCTTTTTTTGCCAATGCACAAAGTTCACCATTAAATTTTGTTGGACATCTCCATGAATTGCCCAAAAATATGGAGAGGTTTTGCACATGCTTCATATATGGTGAATCAAGGACAACAGAAGAGCACATCCATGCCTTCAAAGAAATTTGCAACCGCAAGGAGATTGCCCACCAAGACATTGTCTATCATCTTTTCCCATACACCTTGGGATAATTTACATACAACTGGTACCTAAATTTACCACGGGGATCTATCTTTGCATGGAATGATTTTGAAACCAAATTTCTCAATAAATTTAAGTTGTATGTGGATCTAGCTATGACACATCACCAGTTCATAACAATGAGAAAATATCCTAAGCAGCCCATCACCATGTTCAATCATCATCTCCATAAAATGCACAAAAATTTGGAAGCTCCTTACACCATACTAGAGCCAGCCATCGTACAAGTTTACCTTAAAGCTCTGGATCCTTTCACCTCAATCTTTCTAAGGAGACTCCCACCTATAGATAGAGACACAATGGAAAAGTGTATAATGAGGCCATAATATTCACATAGAAAATGGATCCATAAGAGGGGAACTTCGCAACCATGCCCATCATTGACAACACTGCTGCCCTACATCCATTTTCAACAAGTAGTGAAGCTTTGGATACTCATCCACATCCACTAAATCTCACTCCAACACATCCATTCACAACCCTACCACCATCAATCACTTATCTCGGTTACAAGGCTCATAAAAATGAATTTGTAGAACATATGGTTTTTCCCCAACCTGAGCCTGATACTCATTTAGCCCCTAAATTGGATGTTGTGAAGAAGACCTTGTCCCAACTCATGAACTAGCTCACCCAGATGAAGTTGAATCCTTCCCATAACCAAAGTGGGTACCAACGAGCACCAACTGGTCCAAATGCTTATCCCCAGAATCAAAATAGAAGTTTTAACACTTACAAAAATAACAAAAATACATAGGATAAGCCATTTGGATAGTAAAGATCGAATAGACCATGGAACACCCAACCCAAAAATGGGAGTGTACCGACAGATAATGCTAACACCTATAAACTGCGGAGGCCAATTTTGTCAGGGCTCCAAATCCACACCAAAAAAAAAATGGATATGGAAGCAACTCCCATAATTAGTATCCCTAGGATCCAAAAGAGACACCCATTTAGTTCAACACCATCATATTCAACTCCTTTGAATCCAAAAATAAAGAAAATTCAGGCCCTTGTTTGGGAGAGGAAGAGTCCGCGTTCCCATTCCAAAAAGAAAATGAGCCTAAATACTCAGAAGTTCATGCCTTCCAAAATGATCATTAAAACTCCTAAAATATACAGAGTCAAAAGGAACCTATGACCGATGGCATACCTCTGAGTAAAAAACCAACTCCACCAGACCCCTGAGCAAGCAATAATCCTACACCACCAAGAGGACTGAACGCTCCTGCCTCATCCCCACCAAGCACATTCACTAGTTACAGAAGCCCGACATGGTCAAATGACAAATACAATGTAGTTGAAGAACTAAAGAAAACCAAGGCTAACATATCAATTTTCAATATGGTCCAAGGTTTCCCCCACAGAGAGAAGCCCTCTTGAAATCCTTGGACCATTCAAAACAAGGGACAATGGCTAGCAATGCAAAGACAACCTCTAACGTCAATGATTTTGAAGCTTTCCCAGTGATGTTCAAAGACAAGATAGAGGTACCACCACTCCTACTCAGTCTGTGGATATTTGGGAAGAACCTACACAACTTCCTGGTCAATTCTAGAGCATCTTGTAATGTCATGCCTTTATCCATCTGCCAAAAACTAGGAATGATTCTGCAAATAACAAATAGAGTGGTGATCCAACTCGATAAGATAGAAGTTAAGGTGATTGGTGTTCTCAAGGATGTACATATCCAATTAGTTTCTGACCCAAGGATATGAGATTACATCAATGTGCACATGGTAGACATTCCCAAAACTTATGGAATTCTACTAAGCAGAGAATGGACCAAATGCTTGAGAGGATGGTTGTCCATAGATTTCACACAACTATGGTTACCATGGAAAGGAATGAAAAACCAAATCAAGATTGATGCAGAGCCTAAGTTAAGAAGGATAATCACTGAATATAATACTCCTAATGAATTCATGTTCACATAGACCGACCTAGGCACCTATCAGATGCATGCCATTTTCATGTTCCAAATCAAGGAAGTTGAGGAACAAGGCCATAGTCTGGTGCAAGGCCTACTTGAGCTCAACATCCATGAAGAAATATTTCAAAAATTCATTGGAAATATAACAAAAAGAATGCAAAACCTAGGGAAGGATGCAGAACCTAACATCCTTCTACTTCTAGGATATTATCGGTTATATCAGGAAAGTCACTCGAAATTCATGTGCTCTAATTGCCAAAATGCACTGTCTCGAGTGCTGACCCAAATTGCTTTACCAGTCAAGATCCCATGGGAGCCTGAAGTAGAAAAGGAAACTCTTGAAGTGGAAAATAAAGGTGACTCTATGATTAGGATAGATAACTTACTGGAGACAGATGCCCCGATTGAAAGTCAAGACAGTGGGTTAGATTTGGACGCCAGCAACCCCACATTGAACTTGTTTAGTGACTAGAGCACTTTAGATGATGGAGCTTGTTTTCCATACTAAGAACCATAGGAAGATTAATAAGGTGAGAGTATTAAACCCCCTGACCTCAAAAGTACCCAAGATATAGAAAGTGGAGAGTCAACTTCCTCGGGTAGTGATAGAGAAAAGAAGCAGAGGCCCCAAACAAAGGCATCCTCTAAAAAGGTTTTGGACAGTTCAAAACCCACAAAGCAGTACCAGATATGGAAATTACTCTTTGATGGCTCTAAATGCAAAAAAGGAGTAGGAGCAGGAATCAAAATCATAAATCCAAGAGGTAAGTCTTCTTATGCTGCATACAGATTACAATTTTGGTGCACTAGCAATGTTGTAGAGTATGAAGAATTGGTCCATGGAATCCTCCTGGCCCACGAGAAAGGAATAAAAGCCTTAATTGGGGAAGGAGATTCATAGTTGGTTGTCAAAAAAGTCCATAGTCAGTATTTTTGCAATGATAAGAGGATTTTAGTTTACCAAAATAGGGCGTGGGACTTGATCAATGAATTTGAAGCATTCAACATCAAAGCCATCCCATAGAGGAAGAACGTTGTCACCAATACTCTAGTTGTATCCGCTAGTTCACTACATCCTATGGAGAAGTCTAAATTAAAGAAGTTCTTAGTTGAAATTGTTGTAGCCTCAGCCATCCTAGATAATGTTACCAATTTCCAAGTCTTTCAAGATGACCAACACATCTTGGAGTTCATTATGTGCGTAGGAGTGTTCGAGAAACAAATCATAGATGAAGGAAAATAAGAGGTGAAAGAAGAAGTTAGCATGGAAGAACCTGACAATAAAAGCATCATAAACCTAAGAACCAATTCCATACCCAAAGGAATTGTGGAACTAGAGATGATTTTTGACAGCGATGGAACCACTATGAAAAGATGTCCAGACACACCACCTGATGGTAAAGAGTATGAATCCTACAACCTTGGCACCGAAGATGAGCCAAGAGAAGTTCACATTGGGAGGGTATGTAACAAAGAGGAAAGAGATGAGATGGTCCACCTCCTTACAAAGTACTGAGATGTCATAGCTTGGAGTTATGAAGAGTTAAAAAAATATGACACCTCAGTCATTATGCACAATATCCCACTGAAGCCAGATTCCAAACCATTTTGCCAATGTCAATGACCCGTCAACCCTACTATGGAGCCCTTGATACAAAAGGAAGTTCATAAATTGCTAGATGCTAGAATCATATTCCTGATAACACTCTACATGGGTCACAAACCTAGTGCTAGTAAGAAAGAAGACTGGTGAATTCAGACTGTGCATGGACTTCCAAAACTTGAACAAGTCCTCTCAGAAGGACAACTGCCCCCTCCTGTCTCTCAATGAAGTGTTGTAGATAGATAATGGGTCCCAAATGATTTCCTTCCTAGATGGTTACTTTGGTTACAATCAAGTAACGGTACATGAAGAAGACCAGTTGAAAATAGCATTCACAACCAAATGGGGAACCTTCTCTTACCAACGGATGCTCTTCGACTTAATTAATGCTGGGGCCACTTTCTAGAGGGAAATGGACATAGATTTCAAAGGGATAGTTGGGAAATGTATTATCATTTACATGGATGATCTCACAGTATTCTAAAAAAAAAGAACAGATCACATAAATGATATTTGAAAGTGCCTTAAAAGATGCAGGAAATATGGGATTTCTCTCAATCCAAAGAAATGCGTGTTTGGGGTGACTGAAGGCAAGTTGTTGGAACACATCATTTCAAAAGATGGGATAGTCATAGAACCCAAAAGGGTCAAAGTAATTATTAAATTGACATTTCCTCATAGCCGCAAAGAGCTGAAATCCTCCTTCAAGAGGATTAAATTCATAAGGAATTTCATCAATGGCTTCATGGAAATAGTAAAACCCTTGAATGACATGCTCAAAAAAGATGCCAAGATCAAGTGGACTATCCCAGTAAAGAAATTTTTTGAGGAGATAAAAGGTGAAATTTCTACGGCTCCTCTCCTCATTAGTCTCAACTACACCATTCCCTTTAAAGTATATTATTTCACCTTAGAGAACTCATGTGCAGGTATCCTCACTCAGAAGAAGGGCAATGAAGATGAGACCCATAGATTTCATGAGTTTCCCCTTTAAAGATGCCAAGATCAGGTACCCCAACCTGGACAAATAGTCTTTTTCTCTCATCAAAGTGGTGAAGAAGTTTCAACACTACATTTTGAGAAGAAAATTCTTTGAGACAATCCTTGACATAGCCGTAAAGTCCTTGTTGATGCAGAATGAGCTGGGAGAGTGAAGAGGGAAATGGATGGAAATACCACAAGAGTTTGACTTATAAATCTAGCCAATGAAACTAGTAAGGGGCCAAAGCCTGAGGAAACTGATCTCTAAAGTGGAAGGAGGTCTAGTATGCCAAACTTACACCAATCAAGGTGTAATCACTGATATATGATATCAAGACATAGTCTACTACCTACTGCAAAATCGCTGGCCAGAGGGAATGAACAACTCGTAGAGAAGGGATTTGAAAATAAAAATTAGCTCCTACATGCTAAATAATATCCAGTTGTATAAACACAATTATGAAGGTCTTTACCTGAGGTGTCTAGATAGGCTCGAAGCAAGGAAAGTCCTAGAAGATTTTCATTACAAATACAAGATAGGGCACGGTTCTGCTGAGATGATCGCCCACCAAATCCTGAGGGTAGGATATTTTTGGCCAACATTTTTCAAAGATACTGGAGAACACGTGAGGTCATGCCACACTTGGAAAACAAGCGCAACCTGAGAGAAAAATTCAGCAATTCCCTTACAGCCAGTATACGAGGTATGTCCATTCGCCCAATGGGGCTTAGATTTTGTTGGAGTGATTAATCCCCCTTCATCTGTAGGACACAAGTTTAGTATAACAACAACCAATTACTACACACCCTGGATGGAGGCCTAGGCACTGAAGAATTGTAGCATGGAGGTAGTGACAAAATTCCTAGAGGAGCATAACATAACTAGATTCGGGATGTCTTTCTATTTGGTATGTGAAAATGGTTCCTCTTTTTCATATGCATTGCTCATGCAATGGCCCTTCAAAAAATAGGTAATCCTTAAGTTCTCCTACAATTATTATCCACAAGGAAACAGAGTAGTAGAGTCTACCAACAAGAACTTGACAACGATGATCAAACACCTCCTAGATGACAATCCTCATAATTGGTACACACAAGTGAAATATGCCTTGTGGACCAACCGGGTGAGGATCAAGAATGATTTGGGGACATACCCATACTAATTGGTTTATGGCTTGCAACCGGTCTTCCCTATGAACTTGAAAATCTCAATCTTAAGATTTATGGACCAATACGTGGGAGGCAAAGATCGAGTACAAGTCAGACTTATGAACCTCCTCAACCTAGAGGAGAAGAGAACCTTGGCCCTGGAGCATGTATCAAAGCACCAGGCCATTGTCAAGTGGTGGTTTGACAAGAGAGCCACCATCAAAGCCTTCAGGATCTTTTATCTTGTCCTCATGTGGGATAAGGCGAAAGAAAAACTAGGTAGCCACACCAAATTCCAAAAATTGTGGACATGCCCTGGGAGAAAACACTTTTAGGATCAACACCTTAAATGGAGAGTTGATCCCATTTCCCATAAATGGGAAATTGCTCAAACATTACTTTGGGTCCTAAGTGGGACTGCCTTCCATCCCTTGTATCATAGTCTTTTTCTTTCTTTGTTTTTTTCTTTCCTTCATTTTTTTCATTTTCTTCACCGTTAGTCCTTTTCCTCCGTCCTTGGTCACCTCCTTTTGTTGGGGATCATTTTTCTTTGGGTCACGTGTGTCTTGGATTCATTCCAAGTGGTTCCTAAATGGGAGTAGAGGTATTTCTTAGTCAACTTCTCCAAGGAAACATACAGCGCAGAGAACACTCCAAAAGACAAAGTAGTGACATCTATCATTAGTGAATAGGAAGATGTTTAAAGCTCGGTCATCCTAATCACCAAAACACATTAACATATGACACCCAAGAATGTTGGTTTATCGAGCATTTGTCAGTTGCAACCAAAATTAGTACATGGATTCAAGTACCCACCGATCCCAGAACCCAAGCCTAAATGAATGCGAAGGCAATGAAAAAAGAAAGAAATAGTTGAAGAAAGAGAAGAAAGAGCACACAAAAAGAAAAGTGGCCTGAAGAGGTCACAAGTGTGAAATCTGGGTAGCACAACCTAATTGCTACTTGAATCAATCAAAGAAGAAAGTATGGACCTAAATGCATGGAATAACATAAATCCAAAGCCTGATACATTTCATGAACCCATAAGAAAATAAGAACAACTATCCAAAGAATAGAACTTTGAGGAAAAAGCTACAGCCTATCCAAAAAAATAGATAAGGGTGACTATGAAAACCTCTACCATGGCTATAGATATTTGGATGATAGTAGAGAAAGGTTATACTTGGGATTCAGGAGAAACTTTTTCGGGGCTATGGATGCCTGATTGGCAGTAAAGATCTTTCCAGGAAGCCCTAGTCTACATTGTGAAGGTTGGGAACAATTGACAAACATTTGGGTTACCACGATCGAAGGTCAAGGAATGAACACACATGAACACACACTAGGGAACCAACATAAACTTCATAATTGAAAGTCATTGGAAGATTGTCAACACATACATCTCTTGGTTTTCATTTTAATGCAAAGTTATAATCTAGAAGAGTCTTAATGATGAAGAAATACCTTGTTCATTCCTCCCTTTGTTGGGGCTATTTGTTGTGGGTCTACAACACACACCCCATTTTGGTCCTTTGACCATGGGGACCCCCCTCTTTTTTTGTGTCTTTTAGTTTTTGAGTCTGCTCCTCCTTGTTCCTCAGAAGTGGGTCTCTAAACAGGTCTGTTGAGCCAAGTCAAAGCATTTTTGGACTTTTTTCCCTTTCGTCATTTTAGAGGACCCAAAGTCCTCCAAGACTCTAAAATGGATGAAAGGTTGAAGCCCATCCCCTTTAGTGTTTCAGCCTTCAAAAAAAATGAACAGGATAAAGGATAAAACCTTCAGACCTTTTAGCATTTCAGATGCCAAAACACTGAAAGGGATGACTTCATCCTTGGGCTATATAAGTGGCTAAGCCCTAATTGATTCCCCACTTTGCAACTTGGTCTTTTACATCTTCCTTACTCCCTATGCGCTTTCCATTTCATCATCCTCTCTCTTTCATGGCTATATTCTCTTCACCTTTGGTCTCTCATGTCATTGTCTTCCACACCTCGCACTTGCCAGGTAGGTTTTCTTGGTGTCCAATTTTATTGTCCTTTTCCATTTGTAGGTTAGGTTTTTGGTTTGTTTTTGAATCTCGTGTGCCTCCCCAAGTCCCTAGGGTTTTCACCCTTGGGCTTGCGGAGGAGGCACCCTCCTTTCTTGCAGTTTTTCCCCATTTGTTTTGTCCCTTAGGCTTTCTATGTTGTGACCTTGTCGCAGGGTCTTGGCCTCTGAAAGGCTGAAAACCTTCCATCTTCTCACAGCTATTGCCAAGTTCCTTTCCGATTCTCAAAGATATTATCATTTTGAACCCTCAAGATGTCTAAAATCCCTGAAAGGTCGAAAGGACCGAACCTCTAAATAATATGCCTTCTTTTGACAGTTTCAGATTTTTAGAGTCTCAGATTCTGGTTGGACTTTTGCACCCTGAAAACCTGAAAGCTTCTATTCCTCCTCGCTTTCTCTTTTTTCACTTTCGGCCCTTTCGGACCCTGACCCAGTTTTTGGCATCCGAAAGTCTAAAAAGGCTGAAAGTGCAAAATCAACATTTTTGGCTACTTAAAGAGCTTTCCACTTTTGTTTTCCTAGATTAGTCAGTTTTTTTTTTCTATTTTTGTAGTTTCCTTTTCAATAAAACATGGATACTTGCAAGTTTCTCACAAGAATGTCTGAGAAAAAAATGTCTCCAATGAAGTACCTATACAAGGGGAATCACCCCCTTTAAAAGATTGGAAATAAACACATAAAAATCACAAACATGGACGTCGAGAACGTAGACTGGGATGAGTTCTTGGTAGGATTTTCCCAGTTAGCTAGAAGATCCGAGGACTATACCTCACTAGTCTTATCAGGCTTGGTCAACGCAGCAGCCCACCCAATAGCTGTCTCATCATCTAAGATGATCATGACCCTAGCAAACCACTACATCCCAGATGAAAGGGTGGTCAGAAACACAGAGGGACATGTGGTGCTAGACATAAGACCGTACATCATAGAAGAGGTCTTCCACCTCCATAAGGGTATAAAAAAGTTTTATGAATTCTTCATTGGAAAGGGCCTTAGATGGTTTGTGAAGAGGCATATGAGATATTGAATGACAACTACCTCAAGCAACCTCTTGCAAAAAACAAGTTGGATAAAATAGACCTCATGAAGGGGTATTTGAAGGATGACATGAAGGTAGTGGTGACAATAGAAAAAGAGTGTATGGACTACCTCAGTCCATCCAACTTGAGGATTGGATGATCTTCCTAATAGAGAAGATCAAAGGAAGCAAGGATAGGTTTTATTGGGGCACTATTATTAGTGATAGATTAGATGAACAACTGGATGTGGTGAAATACAATCCAAAGTTCTAACTGAGTACATACATAGCGTTCTTATTAGCTACACAGGAAGACTATCCAGGGATGGCTAAGAGGGGGAACATCAATGACCAGAATGCATGGCCCCATGTTGTATATCCATAGCTGGTAAGAAGGGAAAATATGCCAAAGGATAGCCCAGATTAAAAAATAGTAAATGATGCTTTCATCTTTGTGATCATTCAATCTATTGAAGGTGATTTCACGAGAGGATGTCAGAGGAAGCAACTGCCAAGGTGAGGGCCATTGGGGCCTATTACATAAAATTTAGAACATTCACATATATCTAGGTGGTAGGGTCTAATTTGAACCCAAAGAAGTTTCCCAGGTACCCATCTGACTAGATAATTACTCAAGAAATATCCAGGCAGCTCGCAGATGCCTATGAGCATATAAAACATAAGAAGAAGCATTGCTGGGACTTCCCTATTCTGCTGGGCCTGTACACTCTCCAAGATATGAAAGTTTGTAAATCCTTCTCCTTCGAGTGGGATGAGTGCCCAATTCAATTGTACAAAACTGTCTAGCCCAGATTTGACCCAATAGATACATACAACCACATTATTAGAAAATTCTATATTCATGAACCACACCTTGAAGATCACTGGGTAAACTATGTAGATGATCATGAGGTTAGAATCAGGGAATATTGTAGGATGTCCCTTAACCTTGTACATGAGACCTTGAAGACCCCAATTCCCCCAAAGGTTTGGGAAAATGATTCATATCGGGTACTAGAGTCAATTTACACTAAGGAAAAAATATATAATAGGTCCATCATGAATGCAAAAATTGATAAGTATGAGAATGATGATATCGAATTCTGAGCTAGGCATGTGATCCAAACAACTAAAACATGGATTAAGAGGCATTATAAGATGGATCCAATCATTGTGAAGACTTTTATGGAGCCACTCAAGAAGGTGGATAAGTAATGTGGGGAGAAGTATATAGTGCCCTAACATAAGAAGGCCCCACCTCAAAAACCTAGTACAGTTTATGGCCATGAATGTGTGGTAGAGTATGGTCTGAATCCAAGGCACAAGGATCCTAAAAATAGGATGAATAGATAGATATATCCTCCAATGGGATCATCACAGGCCCCAGAAGATGAATTCCCTTCCACTTCTGGCCAATCTCTTCCTACTGTCGAAAAAAGGAAGAAAATGTATAAAAGGAGGAGAGCTTCTACGTCTCCACAACTGGAAACCTTACAAGAGGAGCTAGAAGAAGAAGAAGAAGATGTACCTCTGGTTAAGAGGACAAGATCTCAAAAGAAGAAAGAAAAGGGGATTTCTAGGAAACATATAGAAGATCCTAAAGAGAAGGACAATCCTCTGGATGCCTTAGGCTTAGATGAGTTCTAGATAACTGATTTTGAAGGCCTAGAAGGCTTTGGAGACTCAGAAAATGATACACCTGATTCAACAATAATATTTGACATGGGAGATCCTACACTTATCTATATGCATGTTGTCCTCACTCCACCTCTGTCCCAATTCACCAATCCCGCACTAAATGTGCCAGTCATAGGGATAAGCTTCAACACAGGCCAAGGGCTTGAAACTCAAGATACCACAGTAGCTCAAGACATAACAAGGGATAAAGCCATAGGAGAAAGTTCCACTTCCACTCCACTGCCTCACATTCGCATCCCACCAACCTCTCTCTCACCTCCAATTCCTACTCCACCACCTTCTTTCCCAACTCCAACACTGACTCCACCTCCTTCAACTTTTACTCTTCCACCTCCCATTCTGACTCTTCCTATTCCTACTCCTCCACTCACAGTGCCTATTCCTACTTCACCACTCATAGTGGCAACACCTAATCCACTACCATCTATTCCCCTATCATGCTGCATCTTGAATCCATAGGGGTCAATAAGAATAGAATTCATGTCACCTTTCAAAACCACACTAGAGGCAATGACTGTCCTCAATATAGAAGTGTTGATCAATTCTTCAAGGGATGAGGGCCAAGGTAAGGATGGACAAGATGGGGCAGTAGAGGAGAAGGGAGGAGAAGGAAGGGGAGAAGGTCACAAAGAAGAAGTGAATGACAAAGATGGTGAACATGAGGGGGAATAGGATAAAGAGTCAGAAGAGCAATTGACCCCTGGGTCACAAAACTTGGCATCAATCCTCTAAATTGCCCCATATGAGCCAGTCACCACCTTTAGTAAACCTACTTGGTTTAATAAAGAGATTCATAATCAAAATAGGACTTAAACTAATGAGGAAGAGGTAGAAGACACAAGTATGGCCTCTTTAGGTCAAGCCTTCCATCCGACAGAGGTCAACATACCAGCTAGGACAATATCCTATATCACCCAAGACATTAGGGGTTGCTGGATGACACAAGTAGCGATTCCTTCTATTATTACTTCTCAAACACAAGCAACCCCCAAAGATTAGACAGTTGAAGAGGTAGACTTGGGTGAGCCTACTAGGGAAGGGAGCAAGACATTGACAGCTTTAGGGCTTAAGCACGCTCTAGGATTCATGAGAAATGATGAGGAAACCATAAAGTCCTTAATAGAGAAAAATGAGGCTTTGTAGAAGTGCATTCATAAAATGGTGGGTCCCATTGATCTAAGTTTCTTAGAGTCCTCATTATAGGCCGTATTAGAAAAGAGGGCCACTCCATATTTACGGGCAGGTTTGACCCCTTCCTTTGTTCAAGCAAGTGCGAACTGGAAAAATGACTTTGAACAGTACAAAGAAGGAGCCATCAAACTAGTGTTTAAGCTTTATAGAGTCATCTTGATTGAAGCAACAAAGTTGGTAGGCCTGATGGATAATGAAGGTGGCTTAGATTTTGAGATAACCAAATGGCAAGCCGTCCTCCAAGACCTAAAGATAATCAAGAAAAAATGCTTCCAGATCTTAGTGAAGATATATGAGGGTGAAGAGCTAGACAACTTTGGAACCTAGATCAAGAACATAGCCAAGACAATTAAGGTTTGCAAAGAGTGTCAAGCCTACATATTGGAAAAATAGATGGAGGTTATGGAATGAGTAGAAGAGATAGATGGTTTCTTTACAGGGATTGTCCTCAACTTATACCAGGATCAAGATAAACAGATCCTGCATCCATCAAAGGAGGTGGTTTAACAATTCAAAGAAATTTTGGTAGGTGTCAGAACCAAAGAGGCCTTACACTAGCTATTCTACTAAAAGGAAGAAATGCAGAAGGTGTCTGAACATGAAGAAGAGATAAAGTTCTTCACTTCTGAATTGACCATTTTTCAGGGAGAAGCAAGAAAAAAGGATCAACAAAGTGAAGAGGAAAGAGATAAACTACAAGGAAGTACAAGAGATAGTGCAAAGGCTTAGAGATGCCCATCTAGAAGTCTTTCCAAACTAACTCCTTAGGTTCCTTCAACAATGTTGAAAATGATAGTTTTCACACTTAGCAATTTTAACCAAATGCTAAGTTCAACCTTTTGGCCCTGTCGACCTATGCAGGTTTTCAACCTTTTAGCCCTCCCAACACTTTGGCCTTTCAGCCTCCAAAGGGGCCAAAACTTTGAATCCTCCAATTTTTGATTCTGACACTTAGAAAATTTTGACACTTGGTTATTTTCAGAGGAGAGGTTAGGGTCCAAAATTCTCGGTGTTTCCAATGAGATCACTTTTTGGCATGGAGATTAAACTCCAGATCAAATGGGTGCGTAACTGGAGTTCATTTTTCAAGGACTAAGGGTCCCCTATCAGTTCCCACTATAGAGAGAACCCCAGATGAAGATTCCAAGGGATAACTCCAAAATCAAGAAGAATACTTCAGTTGCATGCAGAGAACCCCCCCTCTCTCTCTCTCTCGTCTTGATGAGTTTGATCCTTCTTGCATGGACAAACTGATTCTAAATGGATTAAAAATCCATGCAAGTTGTTTAGTATCAGTTAGCAATAGTTTTCTTTCAACAAAGTTTTACTTTTAGCTTATTTTCATTAATTTAGACTCTCTGATGCCCTAATTTTGGCATTCAGAGTTTGTAGCTCAAAACTCTATATATTGTAATTGAAAGAAATATAATAAGAGTGGATTCCTTATGCAATAAAATATACAATTTGGTGCTTCATTCATGGTGTGAAATTTTTGTTGTCTATGGGAAAGTGATGAATTTGTGCATGCTTTTTCATTATTTTCAAAGAGCTAATTGTTTATTGTGTTTCAAATCTGCATTTCTATTAGTTGGAGTTTGTTGTTATCTATTTACCTTGTTGTGATGAATGCATGGAAAAGATCATCTATTGGGCTTAACGATAAATTTGTCTTGTGTGTGTGCACATCTTAGTGGCTTTACGATTTGATAGGTTTTGAAAATATTGCACGATTGAATACATTTTCTCTCCAAACGATTGCATCCATTGAGTATAGAATTGTGACATTGTCTGATTTATACTTTGTGGGTTTATTCCAAATCTCTCCACTACTAAATTTGCAAGGGAATATCGACAAAGGTTTAGGTCCATTAGCATTCCATTTTCAACAAGTTTATTTCATTTCTTTTTACCTTATTCATTTAAATTATGTTGTAATTCTGAAAGTAAGTATCTTTAGAAAACACAAAATTACATCCTTAGTTAAAAAACAAATCTTTGATAAATCATAAAATACCAAAAAAAGTACTAAAGTTGTTTTGTAATTTGATGTCTTGAATGTACCAACAAAGGACTCATGAACATTCACATTTATCTTCAACTGAGTAACCAAGCTGGTTGTACGATGACCCTAGAGAACCTTGGGAATAACTTTTTTATTCTTTCAAGAGAGGAAATCAAATCTCAAGATCCTAGCCGTTGACTTGTGTAAAAACAATGTTCAACAAGTAGAGAAGGAAAAAAACCAGCATCTGATGGATATTTCCACTTGTCCCTTTCTCTTCAATCTATTCTACCTTGTCATCTTTTTCCTCCAACTGAAAAAATCTGATTCGATTTGCACAAAATATTTGCTTTGTTTTGCCTTTGAAAATCTTCAAAAACCTCCTGTGAATGCTTTTAAATTTTTTGGAAAAAAGATGTTTCCAATGTTTTTGCATAGACTTTGCAATTTAAACATTTACCTTGCATTTTAGTTTTAATATTCTATTTATAATTTCAATAGTCTGTGCATTAACATTTTCCCTTGCACATTAATTTTGCACTTTTATCTCCTTATTATGCATCGTGATGAGCCGCCAACTACTTCGCGATTGTGCGACCAACTGCTCCGCGACTGTACAATGAGTCACCACCTATCATCCGCTCGCACACTCATGAGAATTTTTTCTAATTTCTCTTCTCTATTGCAAGTGCATGATGAGCCACCATCCACTTGTGCACTCACAAGCATTTTCTCTAATCTCTCTTCTCTATCGCGAGTGCGCGATGAGTTGCCACCTGTCTGCCACCTTGCGAGCATTTTCTTTGATCTCTCTTCTCTATCATGAGTGCGTGATGAGCCTCCACCTGTCTGCCACCTCACTACCACCTTGCTACCAAAATTTTATTTCCATCAGAGTGGGAACGCTTCCCAAGGTACCCCTATGCGCATGTGTGGAGAGCCTCCTGCTCTTTCTTCATATTACATGGTGTATCCTTTACCTTATAAACATCTGAGAATTGCATCGCCCCACCAATGTGGGATTAAAATTTTCAAGGTTTTAAAGCCCTTTTTCATTTTGGCACTCAAAATTATGGGACCCACCACTGTTAGCATTCCACCAGCTAAGGAGCCCACCAATGGGCCTCATGGCTCTTTCTTTACAATGCTTACAAGTGCAATTATATAAGAAAACCTACAAGGTTACTCACCCCACCAATGTTGGATAATCCATTTTCTCTTTTTTTTTTCAAACAAACTGTGCCTATTCTCCCTACTTGCCTTGATTTTCATTCTATTTATTTCCCAACGCAACTTCCTCTAATGTCCCACATGCTGGCTGTCTCTTGCGCAGGCCACCATGCCAAATACATTTGCCTCTAAAGTTTTAAAAGGTTTTGTTTATCCGTCAAGGCTTGCACTGGTCTCCTTCATTTTTTGTATCTCCACCTGCAACTTGCAATGGTTTGGTATTTTTTTTGAAATTCCAAAACTTTCTATCTTCATCCATGCCACTTACCATGCGCAAGCCTCCATGGTGTACATCACACAGGGACTTGGCAAATCAAAACCTTCCAATTTGCATTTATTTGGAGTTTTTATTTTAAACACTTCTCACTTTCAATGTGTGGCTCCATGTTCTTGCTCCCTCAAACTTGCAATGCGCAGACTACATTTGACATATACATCTCTGTTGAAATGTTTTTATAGAAATATTTTCTCCCCTATTTCATTCTGTAAACACTTCTCTATAATGTCTGTGCATATTTTTTGGAAACTCCCTTTGCTATCCCTCTAGTAAAATCTGTGCAGAAATCTACTTTAAATCCCCAATAACATCTTTGATGCGCAAGCCCTTGCTCTCCAATTGTTGCGCAACATCCTCTTCCAATGATAATTTGCATAGAAATATTTAAAACAAGCTAACCAAAATTATTGCGCATCCCCTTTTTACAGCGAGCAACCTCTTCCAAGATTTCATACGCAGTCCTCATGGCAACTATGCGTGAGTTCCTTCAAAATGTTGCACATACATCGCTTCATAATGCACAGGCCCTTTCTAGTAAATACATTGCCAATTGTATTGGCATTTGAGCTTTTAAATACTTATATTTCAAACTTAGAGTAGGATTCTCTAGCATTAACAATGCATTTGTTTAAAGTTTCAAAAGCCTTTTACTTTATGCACAAGTCCTTCCATCAATCTGCACTTCCATTGTCTACGCAACCTGCCAATGAGATTTGCTTAAAGTTTGAAAACCCATTACTGACTTCCAACTACGCAGATTCCTCCTCATCCAGCTTACATGCAAGGTCTTTGTTTTTTTAAAAGTTTTGAAAATTTTCTCCTTGACCTCCAGCACAGAAATCCAATGCATTTGCTGAATTTTTTTTTCTTTTTTTAATGTTTCTTTCATAACAATGCGCTGGCTTCTATTTTGTTACCCAACGCAACACTTGTTTGCATTTTCATGAAAACTTTAATAGTTTTCTTTCATTCCTCTATGCTGTTCTTGTATCTCTTTTCAAACACTGAACCCTTGCTTCCTTAGAACAATGAGGATCTCTATGAAGATATCCTCAAACAATGAATATAGACTTCTACAACAAAGATCTCTGTCTTTACACTAAAAACATGCTTTTAAGACAATGACATCTCTCTGCTCTGTCATAAACCTCTTAGAAACAACCAATAACATATGAAAATAGAGATCAAATAGAAATGATATGTCTCAAGGAACAATGCATGGATTTCTGTATAGAATGAAAACCCTATGTTTAATGAAAGAGGTTTCTTATAGAGCTCTAATGATACCAAATGAACAATGAGTATTTCAGCTTGAAAGCCACTACTAGCTCAAGAGAAATGAACACTTGTTAATTTAAATCATGAATCCTAATGATTAGACCAAATCTATAGTTTGAAACCCTACCTCTTCTTTCCCTTTATTTTCTCCACATCTCTTTATTGAGAGTACTGTCCTTTGAAAACTTCTGCCAAAATGACCGAAAAATGATAAATGGCTTCTGGAATTGGCCTAGAAAAGTGGCTAAATGATCACTTGCAAGTATGAGTACTGGAAAACCCATTCTTCTCCAACATCTAAGCATGGTCACCAACTGGATTCACTTGAAAACATTAGGGATACAAGATATCAATGGTTAGACTTGGCAATTTCTAAAACACTATGCAAATGCAGCTGTAAAAACATCATAAACTTCATTTGGACTGGCCTTCGCAAAAAAAGAAACCCATGCCTTGAGGCCCAACCCCAGATCTTAGTAGTATATTTACATACAAGGAGCGAAAAGAAACAACTCTCATCTCCAGGTTACCAACCTCTTAAGATGATTATTCTGCACAATCAATTCTTCTTACACTGTAAATCTGCATAATACACTTTTGGTTCTCATTTCACAAACTCACCAAATGCACACCTTATGATCGGAAACCTTGAATATAGATTCACTTTCACATAGGGATTATGAAACTCCAACTGGATTTCCTTGATGGTCAATAGGTGAACCAACATTATCTTTCAAAATCAATCCTTTACTAACTTCTTGAAAACAAAACAGCAAACACGCAAACATTGACTTTGGAATAGGATGAGCATAGTGGTCAACTGGATTGATTCGAGGTTAAAAACATTTAGGAGGGTACAATTTCATGTTTGAAATGTAGGGGAAAACTCATTTCTTTACAACATTCATTTGGGTACAACTTGTAAGACCTCAAAGTAGGTTATTCTACAATTCTGCACTTGACACTCAGAGAAACAACATAAATGGCAAATGGAAAGGCTTTGGTAAAATTTTCACATAAACTCACAAGGGTCTGCAAATAGGCATGAAGGTTAAAATTCATGCTTACAACATACTACAACAACCCTTTATTCTATGATTATCAAACAAGCTCAAGATACAAACCTCTAAAGTGGGTCACTTAGGGAAATCTAAAAACATGCAAAGTGCGTATTTGTGTAAACTCCTTCAAATGGTGATCTCCAAAACATGTCAAAACTAAAATCTGAGAGCTAGAACCTATTGTACTTTCTTAATGAAAGGTTCTGAACCCAGTCTCCAAGTGGTTTCTCGTAGAAAACATTAGGCCTCTTTTTGCATGCATTCAAAGTAAGCCTTCTTCGCAAATTTTTAGGGGGGTATTCACCTTGAACCTTAGAGAAACTTTTACTTAGTCACTCCAAATTTCTCCAAAATTTGAGAGTACTAACAACATGGAGGAATACAATTTGGATCAGGTTAAAGAAAAATATGTACATGGTGAGATTTGTATGAAAATTGGTATCAATGACCATGATGATGAGGAAGAAAACCTTCTCAGTATAGAAGAAATATTAGCTTTGTTAGACATGGAATATCAAAAACATGTTGAGAAGAGTGGTCAAATTTTTTTCTCAATTCACCATGATAAAAAAGTTGATGGATCAGTATATATTCAAGGAGTACTGGACGATGGAGATGATAACTCCCAAGAATCAAATAGAGGAGATGAAGTAGAACAACATGCGATATATGAACAAGAAGAAGTTTCAGATGAAAGCTCTCATGGAGATGTGCCTAAGTTCTCTATGTTATTGAAACCCTTATTTGAAGGAGATTTTATATGCAATCAAATTTATCAACATCATGATGAAAGTAGCAGGCCTAATGATAATTTTGAAGTTGATAAAACTCAAAATATGCATTCATAAGGTGAAACATCTTTTGGTTCATCTTTTGAGCAGGAGTTGTATCAGACTTGTGAAGATGAGATTAAATCAGCCAAGCATAATGATGAGAATGTGTTGGAGAATAATATTGAAAATTATCCAAGTATCCCACCTGATCAGATTCTTGATATAAAAGATGTAATAGTTCTTGGATATGAGCTATTTTCAAAACCTTTATGTGAGGAGAAACAATATCTGGAGAATAGAAATGGGGAAAATTGTGTGCAAGGAAACATCCAAGTAGAGGAACTTAATTTAGATACTTGTATGACTGATCAAATGCATAGGGATTCTCCATCCAACAAAGAATGTAGTGCACCCAATAACTCTCAAAGGAAAAAAATCTAAATCAAAAGTGAAAGACTGTATTGATGAAGTGGAACCAATAAGTATTCTCTATAAGGATTATGCATCAGATATAGCAAGGTATCAGATCTTGGGGCTAAGTGATTCTAAAATTTTTCTATGTTCAAATACTCTAGTTGATGAGGAAAATGAGAAATATAATATAATATTCAGGAGATCTAAAGTGTTACATGAACAAAATAAAATGTTCAATAGAAGGAAAGAATGGTGTTCACTTTTTGGGGCGTGGGGCCACCAAATTGAGACTTAACAAAGATCTACAGAAGGCTACATTCAAGAATTCCCCACTCATGCTCAATACCTGAAGCCATTTTTCTCTTGAACATGGAGTATTTCTAAATTTTACTTTTTTTTTTGGTTATGTTTTATTTCTATTATAGTCTACTTCTCCAGAGACAAATGGGATCTTGCTGCATCTAGGTATGAACACACATCCCCAGAAAGAGCCACTGGTGGAACCCAAAATTATAGGTCAAATTTAGATATCCAAATGACTCAGGGAAGTATACTCTATACCCATATTTATTAATTTCTTATGTCTATTTCTATTTCATAAATTATGTTATTATTAATTTCTTATGTCTCTTGACCTGCATATTTATATTTAAATTTGTATTTATAACTGTTGCATGTGTTCTCGCATATTTCCTTTTTTGTTTTACACTTTTGTGTAGATCCGTTTGATGATTTAAAGCCTTAGTGAAGATAAAAGGTTGGCACTATCCCTTAAATGGAAGATGAACATCCTTTAATCATTAAGGGAACACACCTAGCTGACGTGTGTCCACCGAGATCTTGCCTAGGTGGGGTCAAAGATAGTCAAAGTATTAAGCAAATCTAACTTCAACTAACAGCTGGCACTATCCCTTAAAATAGAAGATGAATTATCTTTACCATCAAGGCATTGCACAATGTCAACATGTGTCTCAGGCCGGCCAGTGATCTGATCTGACTAACAAAGGAATATCAACAGTTAAATCTCAGCAAAGATCTACGGCTGGCGTTATCCCTTAAACAAGAGATGCACACCATTTAACATTCAAGGGAATGCACCTAGCTGACACGTGTCCTCTGAGATCTCAGATGGGTGGGGTCAAAGCCAGTTAAAGCATTGTATAGGTCAAACTTCATCCAATGGTTGGCATGATACCACTAAGAGAAGATGCATGTTGTTTACCTTCAAGGCATTATGCGATGATAACACATGTCCCAGGCCCGCAGGTTCTGAGTAACGTGATTGGCTATTACAACATGTGAGGAATCAACGGTTTTCATGATCCCTCAATCGAAAGATGCATATCCTTTATTCATTGAGGGACTGTGTGACGAAAAAACGTGTCCTCAACAATGAAAAGGACAAAGTGTTGGGGTGGCAGCATCGATTTGGATTTCTTTATGTAATTTTCAATCTATATTTTAATTATATTTTATGTCTGTTAGGGTTTTGTCTACTGTTTGATACGTCAATGTCTTCATGCATGGTTTTAAAGGTGGTGACTACCATGGATCTATTTGATAATGAAACAATGCAATCTCTAGGGATTAAGGAGGACAAGGACATGCAGAGGTTCTTAAAAGAAGTATTCACGAGGATGGATGATGCCTGAGGGTGATCGACAATGTCGATGATCTAGTTCTTGTTGAAAAAGTTGTTCAATATACTAGTGATAATATCCATTATCAGACAAAGTATCTGGATGAGCATATGGTTGAAGCACCATGATGATTATATACAGTATCATTATTTGAATTATTTGAGACAAATCACATGTGATTTGTTAGCAATTATTATTATGAATCCTTATGGTTGACAACTATTTTTAAACAAGGATGTAATTCATTCCTTCGTTGTAACTATTATTGTTCAGTTGTTGAGCTTAGGGTTAGGTTTTATTTATCAAGAGGCACATTGGTCTAAATCTTGTATGCATCCCTTGGACTTTATATAAATAGGGATTCCAAGATCATGTAAAGTCATTATTATCATTATTGTTGTTCTAGAATTTAATCACAACTGCAACATGGACTCTAATGTACTATTATTTTAAAATCAATAAAAGATAAGTGTTTTATGTCTCACTTGTGGCAAGAAAGTTCAATATATTTCAGTTAGTCCCTTGCAATTATTGAAGGTAGATTCAATTTCTATTCTTGCAATGCTTGTGTATATATTTTACATGTCTCATATTCTTGTTTGATTATCAAGGTGTTTGTGAAAATTTAGTGTTCCTAGCTTCTTGTTCAACTGGTCTCCCAACCATAGGAGTTAAATTCATTTGAACTAACACAGATATAAAAAAACTTAATTTCTCTGCATCTATAGCATTTTAATATTTGATGGTTTTGGAATACATACTGTCTTGCAGGATTGTACACAGGATTGAAATTGGATTGACTCTATTGCCCAAGTTGAAATAGGCACCGATCTTATCAATTATTGGATATAGTCATTTGATTTGTTGTTAAAGTTGTTTATATATTCTATATAGCATTAATTCAAGTTACACAAATATTTTCTAAGTATCTTTACAATTAGCAAAAACATTCTTAGTCTTGCAGTTTATGTTGACACAATTAGATTTCTTTCAAGTATATGTTTGCCACACTTGAAAGAGAGGTTTGAGATGCTATCAGATCTGCTATTAAAATCTTTAAATCTTAAGGTATAGGCATACCAGCCTTGGTCCTGTAGAGCTAAAATTGCATAATTTCCAACCTTGTTTTCTTTTGAACTTTTTAGTTGGCCAAACCACTTGGGTTTCCTAGGATTGGATCAACATGTCCATAGGAAATCAAATATATTGATTTGAGCACCAACACCAACATTGAGGGAGAAACAAATAAGTGAATAGATACCTAATACACCCTAGAAAACTCCTCCAGTTTGGAAAGAATCATAGATTGTGGGGCCATTAAGTTAAGAAATCCCTTTAGTCACCCTTGGTATTTAATAAATACCTTCAACTACAAAGTGCAATATCAACCCATGATCCTTATATTTATTGCAACAAGAACTTCCCAAGTCTCAACCTCATGAAATAGACCAACTAGGAAAGCAATTCATGATAATAAAATCCACATTAAACTATAAATAAAAAAACATTCCTCTAGGCTTCAAAAAATTTCTAATTCAATAAATCTCTATACTAAATTTCACAACTGTGAAATCTTTTCAAGCTAACAATCTTGATTATCTTAACATCTTGTAAACGGAATGTTGGAAAGGCATAATGATTTTCTGATCTGAACCATATTTTAGGGATAAATGAAACATCCTTTAGATGTCACTTATGAAATAAAAACCATATGTTTTAACTCTGCAATCCCCAAAATGTTGTAAAAAAGTCTTGAATTGTATACCGTGGAAATCTTGGCTCACATGGCAGCACACATGGCAACCAGCCACTGGCTCGACCTATATTTGAATTGTCCAAACTTTACACACTCCCTTCAACACTTCACTAGACATGTTTCATGACTTCGCACAACCACAAGCTTAAATAACTATCTTCAAAAATTGTCGCAAAGCTGTGAGTAACTCATCATGAGTTACCTTTTCTCTGTTGCATCCTCGTCACCCGTCCACCTTAACTTCAGTTTAAACTTGCAAAACTGTGACATGTGACCATACCATTTTTAACCCATCAAATGCCAATGTAACAATCTCGCTTCCCCTTGGGCCAAAATTGGGTCCCACAAAACAAGTTGCAAGACCACGACAAGGCATAAAAAGCTCATAGGTGGGGAAAAGTAGAAGGGGAAAATTTCACAAGGTGTTAGATTAGAACATGTGAACATAAATGGTCATAAGAAAAGAGCATAAAAAAATGACCATAATACTTTGACATTAAATAAGACCCTAACCAAAAATATACTAGGGTAAATAAAATATGAAAGGCCGACCAATGGACACAAAATGAGAACATATGTAAACAACTTACAATTTAAAAAATTTAAAATTTATATAAACCAAAATGACTTAAAGAGAAGCATAATATTCAAAGGTCTTCTTTTTACTTCCTTTATAAATAGTCTAAAAGCCAAGCAACTAGGACAAGCCCACATAAGAACCAATATCTCAGAAGCTGAACTGATGAGAAACAAATAGAAATGTACAAGTAACCATGCGAATGAAAGAATAAAAAAATATATAAAACTGTGAGTGTCGTCGTAATGTAGATACAAAATTCTTCCCCTTCCCAATGGCCTCGTATATATGATACTGATTCATAATTTACATGCAGAGAAGAGGAATGAGAGATCTATTATTCACAACATAAATATTGCACGCAATCACATTTATGGAGAACCCCTAACTTGAACACCCAAGATGAGAGAATTAAAACATTTTTAAATGTATAGTTTTGTTGTTTTGGGTGTAAATTATTTGATCTTTGTAGAGGTGAGTTCATTTTGATTTTTTTTCTTCTTTCCCTTTACATTCTCTTTCTATTATTTTGGTTTTTTATCAATTATTTTAGTTTAATGGAAAAGTCTTTAAAATAGACTAATAAGACCATGACACTCGAGAAATTAAGAAATAAATAAAGGACCATACCTAGGGGAAAAACAAGTTGACATAAGACATGATTCATGATAACAACAAAAAATACCTGCATTTTTTTGGTTCAACATGAACTTTGTTCTGTGACTAGTATTTCTGCAGTCATTGGTGTTGAAATAATAGAATGATGTGTACTTAGAGGAGAGGGGTGAATCAGTACCCTTAAATTTTTTTTATCAATTAACCTTTATCCTTTAGTAATCAATTCCTTTCATTACTGACCATATGTGCTATTCTTTCTTTGTGTATGTAATATCAAATCCTAAACTTAATTTTCATGTAAACATTCATGAAATTTAATGACACATGACATAAGATTTGGTAATGCAGAAAACCCCTATTAGAAGGTAAAATCTGTGGTGGGCATGAAACCCACAAAACTTTACTATCTGCAGAATGGAAGGGGCCGCTTAAGGCTTACAGGTTTGATCAATTATGATGATCTTACCCTGTTAGGAATAATATGTTTAGAATGGTTAAGGTCTACTTTGTTAAGAGATTTAGCAACATTGTTTAGTGTGCACTCGGTTAAGAGATTTACAAAGGATTGTTAAATACACCTTCTTAAAGGATTTCTTCTATTTGCTACACTTGTTAGAATGTAGTCAAAAATACTTATTGACCTAAAGATATGCAATCCTAAATTGCTGAGTGTAGACACCCTAAAATGGACAGGCTTGCGACTTTACATTAAAAACACTAATTTTCATCTATTAATTAATGGTTTTTTAAATCATTAATTAATCATCTATTTTCCTCTAAATTCATTTCTCAAATCATCTAATCCAATTCTCAAAATTAATTAAATAATTAATTTTATTTAATTAATTAAGCTTTAATTGATTAATTACCATTAATTGATTAATTAAACTCAATTTCCTATAGTTTAAATCAAATATTTAAACTTACTAATTAAATT
>MU227817.1:3569336-3581086 GCA_018584345.1 Thuja plicata
GTTCAAAGGTGTAAAAAATGTCAAATTCATGGAGACCTCATCCATGCACCAGCCCAAGAATTGAATCCCATCACATCACCGTTACCATTTTCAATGTGGGGATTTGACCTAGTGGGCAAGATAACACATTCTTTGGCAAACGGACACAAGTACATCATAGCAACAACAGAATACTTCACAAAGTGGGTGGAAACAATTCCCCTCACTTACATCACAGGCAAATAGATAGCAATGTTCATGCTCAATCACATCATCTGTCGATACGGGATCCCCCAAACAATCCTGACAGATCATGGTACCCCTTTTCAAAACAAGGATGTTGAAGACCTATGCGAACAGTTCCATATCAAGCAAGGTTTCTCCTCATTTTACTACCCTCAAGGAAATGGACAAGCTGAAGCTACGAACAAAACAATCTTGAAGATCTTGAAGAAAACAGTGAATGAATCAAGGAGAGACTGGCATCTACAACTTAGTCCTGCATTGTGGGCATACAAAACTAGTGTGAGAACACCAACGGGGGCAACTCCTTTCTCCATAGTCTATGGAATAGAGGTGGTATTACCCCTTGAAGTGGAAATCCCATCCCTAAGAATATCTTTGAAGAACCTGGTTTCCGACGAAGACTATAGAGTAGCAAGGCTCAGTGAACTAGAGTTGCTTGATGAAAGAAGGCAACATGCTTTCGACCACTTACAAGGCTATCAAAATCACCTTAGAAGGAATTATCACAAAAAGGTAAAGCCATGAACATTTGAGGCAGGAGACCTCGTCCTCATGGAGAATTAGAAGAATAAAAAAGAACGAGTCAAACCAGGGAAATTCGAGCCTAACTGGTTAGGGCCATTTGTCATTATCAGCTCTACCCAAAGTGGGGCATTTATTCTAGCAACACCAAAAGGAGATCAGCTCCCCGGCTACATCAACAACATACACCTAAAGAGGTTCTACCCTTAAAGGTCTCTATGGTTAAGGCATTTATCTACATATCCAGAAAATACCAAAAAAAATCAAAAAATACAAAAGTTACCTTGGTGAAAACCTAGGAATCAGGCGCCTTGGAAACAACAAAAAAAGCAAAAAAGTAAAGAGAAAATAGCATCGCTCTCTTAGTGAAAACCTGGAAAATAGGCACTATTGAGTAGGTACCTTGGTGAAAACCTAGCAAATAGGCACCAAGTGTTCAAACCAGCTTCACCATCAAGGAGTTCCAAAAACTTGAGCACACTTTCATGCAAGACTGACTATCCAAGGCTATATCTAGAAACAAACTGCCAGAAGCACAAAGAAATTACCCATGGTTACTTATTGGTCCACCAGACTAAGGGGCGATTCCAAAATTTCAAAAATCCTAAAAATTGAAAAACTCATCAAAAATCCTAAAAAGATCAAAAATCAAGAGAAAATCAATCTTCATCAAAAACATTCAAAAAAGTTGCAAAATCCCAAGCAATAAAACCAACTCAGTTATCAAAACAGAAAGGGGCAAGCATGCCCAGTCAATCAATTGTCACAATCATCGGCTTTGCAACTCAGTATTGGGCCCATCTGACACAGCTTGATCAGCTGCCAAATTGATCATTTAAAAATCTATCAATCATATTGTCATAATCATGAGCTTTGTGAACAAGCATTGGGCACATCTGACACAGCTTGATCAGCTGCCAATACGATCAAATCAATTCAAATCTATCCAATCATCACTGTCACAATCATGAGCTTTGCAAATCAGCATTTGGCCCATCTGACACAGCCTAATCAGCTGCCAACACAATCATCGAAACAAGCCAAACAAGCCTATCCAAAGAGTTGACCAATTAAGAGATCCACTGCATTGGAGAACCAAGCAAAAATGTTGACTAGGTCAGTCAAGTCAGTCAGATGTCATTCTATATTTCGGGGTTATGTTCTTAAGCTACTCTAGGATCCACCATGTGAGGAGAGTAGCTATGATAGATCATGATTTATTTTCTATGATTATTGTCTGTTAAATGTTCACTTTGATTTCAGGGCCATGATGATTAAGGATAAATGCGGTAGGCGCTATCACTTATCTGGCAGCTGCGCAGTTCCATGATCTGAGACTAACCTGGGAAAGAATTGGACATTCACTCTCTTTTTATTGGCTTGTTTTCTTTATAGAAATCAAGAGCTTGCAGCAATATCCAGATGGACTCTGAGTTGTTTTAGAGTTCTATCTTGGTTTCTATGGTCTTTCCCTCTATTTTTGCAAACAAGAGCTCACGATGCTATCCAGATGGACTCTAGGGGCATAGGAGTTCTATCTTGTTTTGCTTGTCTTTCCCTTTTTTGGAAATCAAGAGCTCAGTGTGTTATCCAGATGGACTCTAGAGACATAGGAGTTCTATCTTGGTTTCTTTGTTTTAGATTAAATCAGAGGACAAGCGGTATCCAGATGGTCAATATCTGGGTGCTTTTGTGTCTCTTCCTTTTCAAATAGGGAGCATAGTTGAATCCAGATGGTCAATATTTGGGTGCAATATGGATCTCTTTCTATTCAATCTCTCTACTCCTTCCACTATCAAGAGGTCGTGGGGGTATCCAGGTGGTATGTGACCTGGATCATTCGATGCTCTTCTGGAATATCAGAAAATACAAAAAGATGTAATGATGAAAATTATTGGAACAGGGGCAACGACTTGGGGCATTCATCCATTCTATCGGATCATATCTATCCACAAAAAATGCAAAAAAAGGAAAAATTTCTATCCATCCATTCTACCAGATCAATCTCAGAGCAAATTCTATCCAAACTAATTTCTTTCTAACTAACACATGCATTACTCAGATATTTTGTGCATAATAGATTGCATTCATTTCATAAAGTGCATCAAAAAAAACTGAAAAAAAAATAAAAAATAATACATGGTAATTTTGCATACATGATAAAGCATAAACATCACAGGCATCTGCATAACATGTCATATCATAGAAGAAGTAAATCTTTCATTCAGGTCTGCATATTAGAAGCACATTACATTTACATCTCATCATCTAATTGTATAGAACATACATATAGAAAGTAAATGCATTGCACATCATATCAAAAATAGAACTGCATCTCATAATAGATCAAAATATCTGAGTACAAATAAAAATTTGCAAGTCTAGACACAAGGGTAACCAACAAGAGCATCATATATATATCAATGTGTTGTGATACAAAAATGGTACATCTCAGAGTCTACAATGGGTCACTACAAGAATGGTACAAAGAGGAGAATCAGCAAGAGCTATCCCCACCCTTGCCAGGAGGGGCACGAGGGGGAGGCATATCAGTATCGGTCCTGTGAGAGGACCCCGGTGCTCTGACTCCACTGCTCTGAGACTGCTGAGTCCTGCTGGATCTCTGTGAGGTAGTATAACTGGCCACTCTCTCTGCTGCAGGAACGGCGCCCTCATAATAACGCCTCCAATACTCTATCTCTCGTTGGGCCTCACGCCCAAATCTATAATATCTATCCAAAATGTCCCTATGGGACACATCCTGTACACTGTCAATAAAACTGCGGACCTCAGTACGAGCCTGTCGCTCTCTAGCCTCTGCGGCTGTAACACGGGCCTCTGCGGCTGTGACACAGGACTACAAAATTGTAGCACGAGCATCGGCCAAGGCAAGATGCCTCTATAAATCTAAGACCTGCTCAGAGAGTCTCTCCACCTCAGAGGGATCATCGTCCATACCGCCCATGGCCACATCCATATCTCCCTCTCCACTCGGGCCTCCCAAATCCCCTCTCTGCCTGGCTGGCTCCCCCTCACTCTCTGCATCCTTCGCACTCTCCCCACTGCTATTGCTCCTACTCTGGTCACTCCCCTCTAAGGACCTTGTCTCCGCACTGCGCTCATCCAGAGCCTCCACATCTATGTCTGCCAACTCCACGTCCACCTCCTCAATCTCCACCCTCTCCTCCACCTGGGGTGCCAAAACTGTAGCAGTCCTCCGACGAACTCTGCGCACCAACTACGGTGCCTCCTCCTTTACAGCCTCCTCCTCCTCCAAAATGGCCCCAAGACCAACTCTACTATGCACTCCACCACTCCGGCCACCTGCTCTAACAGCGCCACCATCTCCCCTAAGACCAGGATCATCACCTCCGTCATCCCCTCTCCCTCTCCCTCCATCTCTCCCTCTCCCTCCATCTCTCCCTCCATCATGTCCACCATCTCTCCCACCTCCATCCCTCCCTCCTCTGTCACCTCCCCTCCTGCCAACACGGCCTCCTCTACCACACCGTACCTGCCGAGCTCTCTGCATAATGGTCCTAGAGACAGGACGTGATACATCAGTCAAAGAAATAGGACGATGCTGTAGCCAGTAAGCATTATACTGTGGAGTAGTACCTACAAAAGCAAATTCAACTATCAATACTAGAGCAGATATATACAAGATATATAACTACTATAAAGAGTACACAATCTACAGAGCAGAAAGGAAGTACATAAAATGAATATCAAAAACAAACCTGGATCAACAGTGGCAGAATGCCAGGTCCATGCAACTGGAAACAAGCCCAAAAACTCAGTACGGGCTGCATCGAGTGATACAACAGGTCCCCATACGCAAGAATCACGAGATATCCGGGCAAAATAAGCATAGGAATCAGAGACATCCTGCTGCTCTCCGAACTGCCATAACACCCTATCAGTGTTATGAAAATCAATCATGTGTACATGATCACTCACACGGCCTATCAAGTACCGGCGCTGCCAAAAAAATGGAAGATGGATATCCTCCCCATCCCACACAGGACAGTCTCTATACGATCGCCAGATGAAATAAGGAATCATATCTAACTGCTGACACCAGTAAGAAAGGTGACCCATGTGGGTCTGAACAATGGCACCATCATACATGAAAACATAAGGCCTGTCGGCCGGAAAAGCACAAGAACCCACAGGTCAATATACTACGATATGCTCCCACGCCCAAATCTGAAGGAGTTTCACACCACACCCAAGGGACCTACCATCAAGGTAGGCAACATACATCATATGAAAATGCATATGGGCCAGCATACATGGGCCCCATGCAAAGACAGTATGGTCCTAAACCATACTTTGAAGCACACTCCCAAACCCCACAGCAAAACCACGCTGCCGCCGATCAGGACATAGAAGACCACATATCAAACTGCCCAGGAGAGTGGGCAGTCTATCTAATCCCAGTCTGAATCTTGACCAGGGAATATCATAACGACTAGCTAGACCGAGTTGATCTCGGGGCAGACCAGTAAGCTCAGATAACGCGGGAACACCAGTGCGAGTGGAGTACTCCACCAACTTGCCTTGGATAGGAAGCTGTAGGATGCGATACACATCCTCCAAGGTCACCGTGCACTCTCCAGTGGGAAACCAGAAAGTGCAGGTCTCAGAATGCCATCTCTCTACTAAAGCAGAGATCAGACCCCTGTTGGTCATGATCTCAGGCATGTAACAGATCCAATATAAGCCAAGGTCATGAAGAACTGACCTCTCATCCTCAGAAAGCTGAAATCTATATACAAGTCCAGCAGGCCTGGACTCCCGACATCACAATATACGCCCAACGAACTGCACAGAGTAACAAATACAAAAAATTATCAGTTTACAGTGTTAAGTAACATTACAGAAGCTAAATCAAGCAGATAACTGATCACGACAATAGGCAGACAGTGTTAAAATATCAAGTGTGGTATTAAAACTTGCAATTGCAAAACTTTTATGCGATTGCGGCATTCAAATGTCAAGTGCGGCACAGAAATATCAATTGCGGTATTTTACTCACTCAAGTGCGGTACTTTTATCAAGTGCAACACAAAACCGATAATTGCGGCATTCTTTCTGCAATTGTGGCAAAACTGAACACAAGTGCGACACAGTTAGATTTTTCAGGGAAAAGTACAACTTTTTAAATGCAAAAATAATGCAATAAATG
The DNA here is from genome assembly GCA_018584345.1 of Thuja plicata. Classification (NCBI taxonomy): domain Eukaryota; kingdom Viridiplantae; phylum Streptophyta; class Pinopsida; order Cupressales; family Cupressaceae; genus Thuja; species Thuja plicata. The sequence continues at coordinate 3,575,275 of MU227817.1, forward strand.
ATACGCAAAGAAAGGATACTCACCGGGCGTCCAGAGCCAGTAGGTTGATGATACGAACGGACCCGATCAGATATGTGTACGACCCCCGGAAGACTAGCCATCACTCGATATAAGGACGAAAATGAAGCAGAAAATAATCAGAGCAACTTACCAAGAAATATGAGCTCAAATCACAAAATGACAAATGAACGGCTCCACACCCTACTTATAGGGATTCTAAGAAACCCTAATTTCACCCACTTATAGGTATTTGCTACACTTGTTAGAATGTAGTCAAAAATACTTATTGACCTAAAGATATGCAATCCTAAATTGTTGAGTATAGATCCTTTAAGTTCACATGTATAATGTATCACCTATAGTGATTGATTGATACCTCTGTTCTTCTCGGTAGCCTTGGATCTCGTTCTTTATAACTGATTTGATCTTTTGTTGTCCTTCTACATAAAACTTTGTATTTGATCTATAGATGTTCTCCTCGGCTACAATCATCATCACATCATCTTGTTCTGATTGATTACACATCTATTTATACCATTAATTGACCTAAATAGGTTTCATGTTTTTCAAAGATAACTTTATGATCAAAAGTTTACAACTTGACCTTGATCTCCTAGTTTGCATGTTTACAATCAGTTAGACTGATTAAAACAATTACATTTTATTTTCTTGTCCCTCAAGAAATGGTTTTAAAGATATGCTTTAAAGCTAAATATAAAACTTAAGTGTTTTATCTGACGTGTAAGTCAGATCCACATTTCTGGAATAAAACTGTCTCTTGGTAGACTAGTACTCAGTTTTCTCTATAGTCTATCCTCGATGTCTCTGTAGACATTATGCTTCTTGGTTTGCACTATCAACTGACTCTCGGTGTTCACTGTGAACTTTGTATGCACCCTAAAATGGTCGCCTAGACCATGGACCCCATTTATCATTTTATCAATTTATCAAATTCCTGAATCAATGCTTTGTAACATTTTTAATTCAAATCAATTTCCTTGATCAAATCATAATTAATTTAATTATTTCAATAATTCCTAAGGTTTGATCATTTTTTCAATAATATTATTTAATTAAAAGAAAACATCTCTTTTTATTAAATGAAATAATCTTATTTAAATAAAAGAAAATATCTCTTAAATGAAATAATCTTATTTAATTAAAATATCCCCTTTTAATTAAATGATTTTATTTAATTTAATTAATATCCCTCTTTTAATTAAATAATCTTATGTTATTTAATTAAAAAAAAATTGCTCTTTTAAATAAATAAAATCCCCACTTAAAGCTCTCTTTTTGATAAAAAAGGAAATAAATCAAATAAAAAATAAATAAAAATCTTTTTTTCTCTACATTTTCCTATGTGGTGGGCTTTTTTTGCCTCTTAATCATAGCCCTTTGATCTTGCCTTTTGAAGATTTAAAGCACATGAATCAACCAAGATTTAATCTCCACCATTGCTTTATTTTCCTTTTCTTACCTCTTAATCTCCACCGTCCATTGCTCTTTATAAGGAAACCTCTCCTTCTCATTTGCATAATTATGATAATAAAAAAAACACACATATTCTTTAGTTTATTGTTATACTGCAGGATTTGAGAGCAATTTTGGAGGAGAATTTGAGCACTTGAGCTTGGATATTGCAACTTCTCTCTTCTTGTCTTCTTCTCTCATGCATTCATGGCAATTCATTTAGATTAATTTTGTATTCACATTTTAGATTAAATTCATATTTTCTTTCATAGATTAATTTTGCGTTCGTATTTCCTTTCATAGAATAATCATGCATTGTTATCATATAGATTAATTCCATTATCATATAGACAAAATCATGCATTATCATATAGAATCTCTCATTTTATGGTGTACTTGCAGGGGCACAAACTAGGTCAATCTAAGGGCCTCCATCACACACCTTTGCACTCCATGAATAGAGATCTATGAGTCACCATTTAAGACCTCATTCTTGAGTGATCTTGGATATAATTATTCATTGAAGTGTGACACATTTTTAACACACATTTTTGGCGCCCACTGTGGGGAAGAACATCCATTTCTGTCATCACATTTGAAAATTTCTTCTATCTTCTGTCTATTATTCTCTTAGTATTTTTAAAGCTTTCATTTTGAGCCAAATCTAACCCCACCATCGCATTCAGATTGTCATTTCAGTTGAAAATGACTATAAACTTGCCCATATTTGACGAAAGTCAAATCTGTGGCAAATATTTTTGCCCAAACAAACTTGCACAGAAATCGAGGCAGATTTCAGATCATCTCTACACGTAGCTCGAGGTAGATTTTTGAAAAAAAAATAAAAATAAAAAAATAAAAAATTAGATTTTTTTTACTATGTTAAATTTGATGGCCATATGACCGTCAAAATCTGGGCCTTCTATGACGGCCCCCAACCCGTCAAATTTAAGCTCACAGTCTGCTAACGTTAACAGGGTTTGAAAAGTCTTTTCCTTCACCAATGGAGTTTTTGAAATTGCAGTCTAACTTCAAACGATCATATCTTACTCATTTTAGGTCCAAATTTAATGCAATTTTTTTTTATTTTGGGTAGAATTGTCTTAAGATTTATCAGAAATTGCAGGTTTCCATCACTATACATGTCTAATCCTCTATTTTGCAGCTTTCGAAGGCTCGTGCAGGCTCATACGGTAACATTTTTGAGTGCAACTTTTTTTGTGTGTGATTTTTTATCTAATTTCTGAATATGAAATCAGATTTCTTATTTTATGATTTTTCTAACGCTGACCAATCTTTGGCTTTGTTGTTCTTGATGCTTATCTTTGATTACAGCCTAATAATGGTTTTCAAGATGTTGAAAAAGAAGACTCAAACAAAGACTACTAATGAACTCATCTTGCAAGTTGCCTTGATCGATAGCACGCTAAATATTTTGCTTGCATTTTGTTTTGTTTTATTAAAATAGGAACCCACATGCAGGTCTTCTAAAATAAAATTCTATTTGGTATTTTTAAGAATGAAAATAATGTTAGGAAACTATGCTCTTGCCCTTTTGGGATGATCAAAAATTTAGAAACATTATTATCATTTTCTTATGTGTTTGAAGTTTCTTTTAGATTGTAATCCTAAGAATTATATGAACGTATCCTCTCCCCTCGCTTTTGTGGATCTTGGGTGTAAGAGAAACTCATATAATTATTTTGGTGTGGCTACCTCTCAAGTGCTTTAATAGAGCCAGTGAGAGTGGATTGCCCAACCGGTAACAGGCTAAAGCCAAGCCCTTCCAAACCGGTATATAAAAAATGTCATTATGATTAGTCTCACAGTGGACAGGTGTGAATTTGTTGTGGCAACCAAAATGTCCTCTAGTACCCTAGTGGTGCATTAAAGTCCCTACATTGTTAAGGTGAAAACCTTGCTTTGAAAGGATTGGAAGAACCCCCTTAATTGGGAAAATGACTTGATCACAACCACCTGAACGGATGCCTTGACTATAAACTTTGTTTTAGTGACCAAAAACCCTCTATCTGTTGGCGCGGAAGGTCAGAGACTGACTAAGATGTCCCACATTTTCACGGCTCTTAGTAGAGACAATAGTCCTTTGGGAAGCAATTCTCATGGGATTCAAAGTTTGGTGTGCCTGAGAAGTGAGTGCACATGTAAGGAGGAGCCCGTGCCTCCAAGCTTCTAAGTTGTCCACTATGATTAAGCGTGGCTGAACTTCAGTTCAAGTGGGAATTCAATAGATATTGTCCTGGCTTACCTAGGTTGTGATGTGACTATTTCTTTTACAACAAACAATCTGCTTGATGTGTCTTGCGTGAGTGAAAGATCAAAATATACACCCAATCATTAAGACAAACACTAAAATGATCAACAAATCTGCATTCTTAAGTGTCAAACTATCAACTTGCTCATTTTTTCTATCCTGTCATTTTCAGTCTTCCTGGGTTGATCCAGAACAAATTAGGTCACCTACCCCACTATTAGAAGCTTGTTTACACTTTGGATTCTTGCGTTTTGACCTCTTGAACTAGTAATCTTTAGTTTCACAAGTGACCTTGCTTGGAGTTGGTGAGCTATAAACTATCCTTGTTGAGAAGATAAAGCTTTAGATCCTTTGATAACACACTTGAAGAGTCTTAGTAATCTCTTGTCCATTCACTTCCATACAAATTTCAAATTCAATCAATATAAGTTGGGTAAATCATCCTCCTGATCCATATGTGTTAGGGTATTCACCCATTTATTGGGCACCTTTGTGGCAGTGTTGGTTTATACCTCTTTCTAAATTCTATCTTATCACCTCTCTTTTGGACAAGTGAGTGTTTTTACTATCCTAGTTTGGTACCAATGTTTCTTAGGGTCATCCTATCACCTAGTACCTTTTCTTTCATGCCAGTTACAACAAGATATCAAGTAAATCAAGGAAAGCAACCTCAAGTTGTTTTTAACCAATTACCCTTAGTTCAAACTCGCCAAAAATATAAGGGAAAAGTGCCCATATTTGATCAATCACCTAGGAGAAATTCTGAAGTTTGGTTTGACTCTAAGATTCACCTTAGTGAGTTGAGTACCCCCTTAGCATCATCTCGTTCAGATATGGATATGAGTTACACATTTTCTCGACAAGATAGGGAGGATATGGATAAACGTCTTGATGATATATTTGAGAAACAAAGAGATTCCATTCCAATTGGCCATTCCTCCCATGGACATTGATCAGTCTCACCCCTTATCTCAACTAGATATATGGATGCACACCAAAGGGATAAAAGAGATAAGCAACAAGCCTATCAAGAAGCACACTTGCATCATGACAACCAAAATGTTGAGCCTTATGATACTCGGGTGAACACAACATATACCAATGACTTGTTCAAACATTCAGGACCAAGTTCACCACCAAAAATTCCTTTAAGATACATGAGTGAAAGACTCGAGAGAATTGAGCATGAAAAGAAAGCCTTCCTAGATGGACAAGCTAAAAAGGAAGAGCAATTTAGACTCCTAGAGTTGGAGAGAAAAACTTTTTTGTAAATGGAAAGGAAGGCCTACCAAGAAGAGCAAGATAGACTCTTGGCCCAACAACACAATGATCAATTCAACAATATGCATGTTGGTGGTGGAAATAGCTCTACTCCATCCACCCCTCCTAAGACTCCCCGAAGTAGAAGATGTTCAAGAACACCTTCACAATCTCCTATCCCTAGAGGAAGAAGGGCCTCAAGACATGATCATTATAAGAGACAAACACCTCCTAGGAACTCAAGACAACCATCACAACATGCTCATCATGGTTCACAATATGGGGGTAGTAGCTCGAGTTTTGATCTCACCTCCCAACACTTCATGAAAATGCAACAAGAACCACTTTTCCAGAAATATGTGGAGAAATATTTAGAGAAAAACAAAGACAAGTTCCTAGAGAGTTTAATCAACAAGGGTGCTAGAGTCCCTTACAACTTTGATGTGGACAAAAAGATTAAGAAGCAAGGCCTATCTCAAGAAGATGAAATCAAACAACTTAAGAACATGATGGAGAAGATGTTAGCACCCAAGAATTCATTCTCATTGGATTTTGTAACCACCTAAATTTGGTCTGTTTTAACTATGGACCCTATTTTCCCTAAGTGTGATCATACCCTCGATCATGTCCAAATGACCCTGTTACTGCTTGGCATAATTCTTCTAATCAATTTAATGTCTTAGGTGATTTTTATCACTGATTTATATTAACTATTATAGCCATATAATTCAAATCAATTTCAACCAATCAAATCAAATCAAAATCAAACATGGCTATAGTATTTAATTATAAAGGAATTAAATAAAT
>MU227817.1:3581153-3597610 GCA_018584345.1 Thuja plicata
TTTCTAAATGAATTAAATAAGTTTATTTCATTTATTAATATTCCCTCAAACCCCAACCTAACCTATCTCAACCACTTCTACCCTGGGTTCTAACCCTTCTCAACCTATTCACCCATGCTAATCTAATTCTAATCCTAATTCTAGTCCTAACCCACCTCCTAATGTTGTCACATTCCATTAAGGAATGCTTAGCAACTCAACCCACTTGAGAAAGTCTACTTTCTCAAGCTCGACTTCCGTAAGGTCCACTTTCTCAAGCCAACCTCTTACACTCTACCTTGCTTCTTTAAGGCTTTCATTAATGCCTGATTAATGAAGATTCCTTAAGCCTATGTCTCTCCCATGTCTTATTAATGCCTTGGGCATTAATGACTCTTACACCTCCATTTATGAGTCTTCTAATTCATAAATGAACCTTGTCCCCCCCTCTTTCTCTCATAATTCTTCTGTAAATAGAAGACATTTTTGAGAATAAAGAAGCCTTCACATTAGATCAAAAATACATTTTTATGCTATTGGATTACTCTTAGAATCATATTTCATCTTTCATTTCATGCTTTTGCATTGTTTTCATTTCAACTTTTAGAGCTAGATTGCATGCTTTATCATCTTTTAGCTTGTTTTAATCTAAAATCCTTCATGCTAGTTTGTATTTGTCACTGATTTATAACATATTCTGAGGGCTGATATGTTACTAATTACACTCCTCCTAGTTAGTAGGCAATAGGTAAATATTAGTGGTTTTGAATGTTTTATCTAACCTTTTGGACTAATGCAATGACTTATTGAGTGTTTGTGTCTTTTTCATCAGGTACCCAAATACACACACACATTTCTGGCGCCCACCATGGGGCTCAAATTTTTATTTAGCCTCATTTTCTAACTCTTTTTGGCAATTTTCATACTCAGGAATCGATCATAGAATCACATTTAATCTTGCAGGATCACATCCCGGATACGCCCTCGTACCACGTAAATTTTGGCTCACATCTAGGATTTCCCAGATCATTTCTAGTTCTGGCTCGCATCTAGTCAGCAAGGACTCACATCTAGTGAATAGGCTCACATCTTGGATACTATATCGCATTCAGTAGGATTTTAGGCTCGTATTTGGTTGAAAAGATTGTCTACTTCATTTTCCTAATCCTAACAAGTTTGACAAGTTGTGCTTTTTGTCTTTTACAGATTAACAAGTGTTTTGTAGGTATTTTTGGCAGTTGTCATGGAGTTGGATTAAACAGATACTAACGCGGTTTTTATAGGTTGCCAAACCCCCCATCTTGACTTCTAATTTATTTGCTTTTCAAACACTTAAGACCATTTCTCCACTTGCTAAAACAACTAGATATTATGCTCTTTTCCTCTTGAGGAAAATTAGAAAGTCGGACGTTGTCTTATCATTTGTGACAAAACTAGGGGTAACTGAACAAGAAATACACACTGTTTAATTCATTTTGGGGATTAGAAATTTAACAACACAAACTCACTAAAATCTTGTGGTTAATTGAACAAAACAAACTTTCCCTTTCTATTTTCTTTAAAAATAGGAACAATTAAATCATGCTCAACATAGCTCGAGGGAAAGAACCTTTGTTTTAAGTGTTTGAGGAGAAAATGACACAGACTAGGATAGTATGCTCTTCTTCTTTTGAAGAATTAGAAATCTAGAAATCCTAAGCTTGCCAATCCTGGTTACCAATCTTTTAACAGTAGAGGGCCTACCGGTTGAGGAAAAAATCTCCTGGGAATGACCCAAGTGAGGACAGGTCTTACACCGACCCTTCCAACTCACTATAAATAGTTGCTTCCTTGTATGCCAAAGCCTTGGAAGATGGAACTATTTTTTTTCTTATAATTTTGACATCATTCCTTGAACATATCGGGGTATATATAGAGCGGAGCCGCTTGAATCTTGCTTGCGAGACTATATATATTCAGGTACTCATAGGGCTATACACCTCAGTTTTGCCTTGTGCAATTCTATGGGGGATAGTTTTGAATGGATTGCCCAATAATCTACAACAACTTCAACTAAAAGAATACCCGATTCACCCCCGAAAGGGTGATAATCTTTGTGCAAGGCAAAAAGTAATTGCCCCAAGACACTCATCATATTGTGCCCTCACTTGCGTTTGGAGTCAGCTAATACAACATCATGACTGGAGCCATGGCGTGCTTGGTGATGGCTGTATTCTGATTAGCATTTGAGTGTGTACCTACGTCAACAAGAAAAGATTTTCATCCTCCACCTAGAAAATAGGACAAAAGAGTGTTTGATTCATCCCCTTAACAATGCAAAACTATCTGACATGTTCAAAAGCTCACTAAAAAGATAAGCTCCTAAAAAAAAAACAACAAATTTCAAACCCTGGAGTACAAGTGTTTTTCACGTCCTACAAACAGCTCTTGATGCAATCTGGAAACAAACAAATTCACGCACTTCAAAAACAAATTTTTCAAAATTGACCAAAACTGACAAGACCATCATAAGATCACATCCTATTTTTCCCAAGTCATATTCAGGATTTAGGATCATATTTGGTGCATTGGATTGCACTTAGTTAGCATATAGTCACATCCAGGTTTTAGGATTGCATCCAATGCCATCAGAGGCTCGTATCTGGGAGCTCGCATTCAGGGCAGTGGGCATTTCTAGTAGTTTTTCTTAGGAGGTCTCAGTTGATTTAGGTACCTTTTTTTCTCTTTAGTCGGTCCCTATTGTCTCTTTTGGTCTCCCTACTATTATTTTCAAACACTTTTGAAATGTCCACCTTGCATGCATAGTTAGTCTTTCACGTTCAGGTTCAATACGTATGATCTATTCATTTTCTATCAACAACTTGATTCCCAGCTCACTATTAGGGAATTCTAACCCTCTGACGCTAGAATCATTTACATCCACCAACAACAAATAGTTACTTCTACCTAGACACACCCACTTGAACAATCTAAAAACCATACTTGCACTATCAGGAAATGTTACCAAATTTTAGAAACAAACTTCATGGTTAACACGAGACGCAACAAGTACACAACTAAAGGATCAAAAGTGCCTCCTAAAACACCACACTTTCAAGGAGAAACTTCTCGCAGTTTCCTTTTTGATCTAGATTCACCTCCAATGGATAGCAACACTAACAAATGGAGTAAAGCCTTTAAGGGATACAATGATAGAAAAAAAGCACAATCCGAAGGCACAAAAGAGGAAGAAAGACCCAAGTTTGAACATAATCCATTTGGGTCAGATAGTGAAGAAGATATCCCTGAAGATGAGTATGAAAAACTCAAACAGAGTAAACAGATCCACAAACTATTAGAACGGATAATTGGTGATGACAAAGAAAAATACTTCCTTCATTTAGCATCCTTTGGTGTCAAGCTACCCAAGGATTATAATGTGGATGACCTCAAAGAAAAGGAAGTACCAAACCCCATATCTATCCTTACCAAACAACTCACTCTAATGCAAACAAATCTCACAAACCTCAAGCAAGAGAAGGCCAAACCTAAAACAAAATACTCTTTGGATGCCATTTGTCCATTTTATTTCAATAAGAGTATCACTATGGTCCCGTTTTCTCCTAACGTGGCAAGGCCAAAGTATGACAAATACATGAGATAAACTGATCCACATGACCATGTAAGGGAATTTTGTGCTCTAAGCATTGAGTACATGCACAAACCCACTTACCTCATGCGACTGCTTCCAAGAAGTCTAGGAGGTAATGCTATGGAGTGGTTTTCAAAATTGAACCCTAAAGTCAAAACATTTGAGGAGTTGATGCAACGGTTCATTCAGCATTATTCCTACAACATCCAACATGATGTCACTATGATGGACCTATGTAACACCAAAAATAAAACTGGAGAATTATTTACACACTTCCTACAAAGATGGAGGAAGATTTTTGCACAATATTCACGAGTCATTCCTAAAACTGAAAAGATAGAAATCTTTGTCAATAATCCCATGCCAGAATCGAGCTATGCTCTACAAATGCAAGACTCTCCTAGTTTTGATAGGATGATTAAAAATGCCCTCCGTATTTAGGAATTCATGGTCAAAAAGGGGGAGATCACTCTTCAAAATGAGAACAAAGGCAGTAGCTCCAATTCCAAGCCTAAATGGTGGAAACAAAATAAGAACATTGTTAATGAAAGATTAGTTGATGCCTCTAATATTAATTCTAAACCCAAAGCATTCAATCTGACCAATGACATGCAAGAAAGCAAAGAGGCTAAAGCAACACCTCCCGTTCCCAAAATGAACAATGATAATGACAAGGGACGAACATGGAATTCAAAACCCCAAAGAACATTCACACCTTTGGGGGAACCTCTTGAGACCATCTTAAAAACATTAGTGGATAACAAAGTTCTTACAATCCCCGATTCTAAACCGTGGGAACCAATGGTCAAACCCAGGTGGTGGGATGATAACTCCTATTGCATCTTCCATAAAAAAAAAGGGACATAAGACTAATAACTATCTCAAACTTAAACATGTCATCCAAGACCTCATCGAAGGAGGTAAGATCAAGGTGGATAGACACACTATGAATGAAGATCACACAACATTTAATAAACCATTTCCTAATTACAATCAAGGGGAAACATCTAAAGGGAAAGGTAATGAAATAAACTACACCTATTCCAAGAATGACAATGTGATCAATATGCTCAGCATTAAAATTGAACCCATCAATATGATCACAATTAAAGGAGCCTCATCCTCCACAAACAATGTAACCCAGAGCCAAGCACAGGTTACGATCAAGGGACCTCCAAAACCAACAACAGTGTCAACATCCAAGGTTCCTATTGTCACTATTCCTAAACCGGCAGAAAAACACGTGGTCACTATCCCCAAAGCAAAATATGACTTGGTAGACCAATTACAAAGAACCACTGCCAAAATTTCCATCTTTGAATTGCTCAAAATATCCACAGTACATAGGGAAATCCTAGAACAAGCCCTACACGCTGCTAATGTTCCAAAGTATATCAATATAGACAAGTTCCAAGTGATGGTCAATCACATCTTAGCGCCACACTACCTCTCCTTTTCTGAGGAGGATGAAAAGTCATTAACACATCCACACAATCAACCCCTCCATATCAAAGTTCTTATTCATAGATCTCGTGTTAGACATGTATTGATAGATGGAGGTGCTAGATTGAATATTTGTACACTGGATTTAGTCAGGAGGCTAGGCCTCTTAGAGCAAACAATTGACTCTAGAGGTATTATTTGTCTACCCATCAGAGTTGGGATGATTGAAAGGAATGTTATATGTCAAGTTCTGAATCTACCATTGGCCTACAAAATTCTACTAGGGAGACCATGGATTCACAAGATGCAAGCTGTACCGTCCACTTATCACCAATGCATCAAGTTCCCACATAATGGGATAGAAGTGACAATTCCAGCAGATGCCAACTACACTTGCAACAATATCAAAGTAGGTAGCACAATCCCACACAACAAGGAGGCTATGGACGCAGTTTCTCCTTAGACTACCAAGGACATGGTTATGAAGGGTTTTAGAAAAACATTGAAACTTCAAGAAACAGGTATGGGAAAGTACAAGTTGGACCTGACTCCCTCAATGATAGAGCTTCCAATATCACCAAGATCCTATGGAAAACCATCATCAACATTAACACCTCTTGCAGTCAAAGAGCCAAAAGTACACAAGGCCACTGGCATGATAAAAGCATCCACATCTTCTTGAGATAACACCAAAGAATAGGCAGTCTTGAACTGGCTTTACAAAGGAGAACCAATGGACTCTAAGGTCAAACATGTAAAGATATCCCCAGAACAATATGGAAAGGGATATGATTTCATCAAACAAATGGGTTACAAAGGAAAAGGACCTCTAAATGACACAGGATGAGGGATCATTGAACCCATACCCATGGAGTTCCACCTCAATAGAGATAAAACAGGACTAGGCTTTAATACTCAATCCAACAAACCTACTTTAAAGCAGAGTCCACCTTCTGAAGCAAAGAGTGATAAAACATATGAGATAGTATCAGAACCATGGCCTTATGAGAGATTACTACATATTAGTACAGATAATCCTAAATATCAAGGAGAACGCTACGTACCTATTTTTGAGGTACCACAGGATCTTCACACTCCTTTGCTAGAACAACCACCCATTCAAGAGGTAGGAGACACCATAGCTACAATCACTCAAGAGGAACCCTAGCCATAGAATTTACATCCTAACTGGGGGCAATTGGTCACAATCTCACATGTTCTAGATCTACCTCACTTTGATCTACAAGCAGCTAATCGAGTCCATCAAATAAACATTACTGAATATTTGGATAGATCTGATGATGATGTCACAGACTCTCATGACTATGAGTGGGATCGGCTATCTATTTCCTCTGAGGAAATTGGGATAGATACAATGCACATGTTTGTAGCTTCCTCAGCTCCTAGTAGATGACCAAACACTACTTTCAATGACACTGATCCTCCTGAAGCAGAAGAAGAGTTCCTTCCTTTGATCATTGACGAAGACACTGGTGAATACATAACTCTAGAAGAATTTCATAGGCTACAAGCAAGAAGCCTCCTTTTAGAAAGGGATGATGATGAGATATCTACTGACGAGTCGCTAAAGTTCAATCCATATATAACTGACAATGACCCTTTTAACAATGATCTTACTCTTATTGATCTGAACATCGAAGATATTAACTTAATAGATTGTGTCATGTTGGTTAATAGTTATGATGCTAACGCAATGCTGTCCTTCCTAGACTCTGACTCCCTAACATTGGTACTTCTAGACCTAATCGACTAGAATAAAGTAGAACCCACTCCTATCCTTGACTTTCCTAATGACCACTCCCTAGCTTGTTTCCTTAATGCTTGTGAACCTCACCCTTCTTCCACCAATGCAATGAGCGAGAACATGTCATAGGAGGATATCAAGTTTCTTAGTCACAAATTGAGAAATAAAAAGAAAAAGTGGACTGATGGTGAAAACCACTCTGTGGCAGTATCAGATCCCAAAAAAGTAAAGAAAAATGATGTATCCAATGGTGAAAACCTCTTAGAGGCACCAAAGGATGAGATTCTTGATATCCTCCCTAAACACTTTCAGGAAAGATCTTCGGTATTGATTGAACCAACACAACCAGTGAAATTGGGCACTGTTGAAGATCCTCAGATAGTTCATCTAGCACAATCTCTATCTGAAGAAGAAAAGATACAATTCATGGAGTTCCTGAAGAAGAAAAAGATCAAATTTGAATGGTCTTACATTGATATGCCAGGGCTAGATCCTAATCTCATCATGCATCACTTATCTATAGCTCCTGGGATCAAGCCCGTGAAACAAAAACTCAGAAAAATGCATCCTCATGTTGCATTATTGGTAAAAGCAGAGCTAGAAAAGTTGCTAAAAGCTGGATTCATTCGAGTCATTGCTTATGTAGCATGGATCTCCAATGTGGTCCCCATTTCAAAATATGATAAATCTATTAGGATCTGCACGGCCTTTAGAGACCTCAACAAAGCATGTCCAAAGGATGACTTCCCTCTACCAAATATTGACATGATCATAAACCTTACAACTGGCTTCCAGATGTATTCATTAATGGATGGATTCACGGGTTATAATCAAATCAAGATCGCCCCTGAGGAACAAGAGAAAACCGCATTCACATGTGCATGGGGCACATTTTGCTGGAACATCATGCCATTTGGGCTCAAGAATGCCGGTGCAACATATCAACAAGCTATGACAACAATATTTCATGACATGATGCACAAAAACATGGAGGACTATGTCGATGACACACTGGCTAAATCCAAAGAAAGAAGTACTCACATTTCTAACCTAAGAAATATATTGGATTGAATGGAACAGTTCCAACTCAGGCTCAATCCAAAGAAATGTACCTTTGGGGTCGAATCAGGCAAGCTCCTAGGATTCATAGTTTTAGCAAAGGGAATCGAGGTAGATCCAGCGAAGGTAAAATCTATTCTAGAGATGACTCCTCCACATAATATCAATCAAATGAGGACACTACAAGGGAGACTCTAGTCTATTAGGAGATTTACGTCCCAGCTTGCAGATAAAGAACAACCCTTTACTAAGCTACTACATAAAGGGGTTACCTTCAAATGGGATGAACACTGTGAGGCAAACTTCAGAGAAATGAAGGGGTACCTGGCTGCTCCACCTATTCTTATGGCTCCTATTCATAGAAATCCCTTACTCCTATACATTTCAGCTACAACTACATCCCTAGGAGTATTGCTAGCACAAGAAGATGAAACAAAGAAAGAGCGAGCTATCTACTACATTAGTAGAACTCTAGTCACTTATGAGCTCAATTATAGCATTATTGAGAAAGCATGCTTAGCAGTCGTCTTCGCATGACAAAAATTGAGACACTACATGCTCTCTCATACAGTCAAGCTCATTGCTAAGATTGATCCTCTAAAGTATCTTTTGAGTAGAACAACATTAACAAGCTGTTTAGCAAAATGGGTCCTCATTCTAAGTGAGTTTGACATTGAGTATGTCAAATGGTGAGCTATCAAAGGATAGGTACTTGTGGATCAATTGGCTAATTCACTACTCCAAGATGATGAACCATTACTAATTGAATTTCTTGATGAAACAATCATGCATCTCACCAAACATCCATGGAAGATGTACTTTAATAGTTCATTTACTCAACAATGGTTTGGAGCAGGGGTTCTCTTCATAACTCCATAAGGATACAAAATTTCCAAATCTTACAAATTGATGTTTCTATGCACCAACAATATCTCAGAATATGAAGCATTGGTCAATGGCCTCAAGCTAGCTATGGAATGGAAGATCATTGAGTTACACGTGTATGGTGACTCTCAACTAATTATCAATCAAATCAATGGGGAAATCAAACAAGTGATGAAAAGTTGATGCCCTACAAGAAACTAGTTGATGATCTGAAGAAATACTTTGTCTTCGTCACCTTCCAAAATATACCAAGATCAGAGAACAAAGCTGCAAATTCTATGGCTACATTGGCATCTATGTTACAACTAGAGGAACATGAATTTTGCTATGAATTCTTGGTGGAAGAAATATCCTATCCTGCCTTTGCTAACTTAGAATACCAGGTAATATGTGCCTTAAATACCCTAGATCAATCTCGATATACCAGTATCATTGCTTATCTTTTTGACCAAACCATTCCCGCCAAACTATCTAGAAATGAAAAAAGATCCCTAATTAGGACAACATCACGTTATGTCCTAATAACTAACAACCTATATTGATGTAGTCTTGACAGCACACTTTGTCAGTGTTTAGAACTCAAAGAGTCTGATCTAGCCTTAAAAGATGTCCACAAAGGTGTATGTGGATCACACTCGAACGAATTTTCATTAGCTAAAAAACTACTCAGAGTAGGCTATTATTGGCCTACCATGGAGAAAGATGCTATTCAATTTTCAAAAGCATGTCTTAAATGCTAGACACATGGGAACCTTATTCATGCTCCTGTCAGAGAACTGATACCTTTTATAACACATTGGCCATTCCAGCAATGGGCCTTTGACTTGGTTGGACAAATATATCCCAACTCCTCAAATGGACACAAGTTTATCATTATGACAACTGAGTATTTCACGAAGTGGGTCAAAGCTGTGCCGCTAATCAAAGCCATTGGCAAACAGGTGGCTATGTTCATTTTGAACTACATTATTTGTAGATATGGGATACCCTCTTCAATTGTGACAGACAATGGGGGCCAATTTAAAAATCAAGACATTGACGACCTCTGTGAATAGTTTCATATCACTCAACATTGTTCCTCGATCTATTATCCTCAAGGTAATAGACAGGTTGAGGCGTCAAACAAAAATATTCTCAAGATCCTACACAGAACTGTGAGCAATTCTGGTAGAGACTGGCATTTACATCTGAATCTGACACTATGGGCCTACAGAACAAGCATTCGAACACCAACTAGAGCCATGCCATTTTCTCTAGTCTATGCCACTGAGGCAGTACTACCTATTGATGTTGAAATCCCATCTTTGCAGATATGTTTACAAGGACTGGTTACTGATGAACAGTACCGCATAGATAGGGTAAATTCTCTAGACCTACTAGATGAGCGCAGGCAACAAGCGTTCGATCACCTCAAAGTGTACCAAGCAAGGATGTCCAAAGGTTACAACAAGAAGGTCAAGCCACGCAAATTTGAAGTAGGAGATCTCATCCTCAAGGAGAATCCTAAGAACCAGCCTAACAGAGAGCAAAAAAGAAAGTTTGAACCTAACTGGTTGGGACCTTATGTTATCACTGCTACTTTTGGGATTGGAGCTTATCAATTAGCTACACCTGAGGGTGACATTCTTCCAGATCCTATCAACACTCTACATTTGAAGCGGTTCTATGCTTAATGATTGGATAGCAGAGCCTGTACAACAAATAGTTCTTATAAAATACCAAAAACATTCAGAAAATTGATCCTGAAGAAATCCAAAAATAGTGGAAAAAGTCCTACAAAATGGGTATCCTTGGTGAAAACCTGGTAAATAGGTGCCTTGATACTACAAGAATATTCAAAAAAGAAAAAATAAAAATAAAATTGAAAAAGAGAAAAGTGCCTTGATGAGCACCTGGTAAAACAGGCATCTTGGTAGCAAAAAGAAAGAAAAAGGTCTTGCCAAGTGGTGAAAACCTAGCAATCAGGCGTCACTTGTGTTCTGCGCTCCATCTATCAATGCACTACTGATACTAGGCCTTCATAATTTTTCCTATGCTCATACGTTGACTTCATTTTCCTACAAAAATATCTTATCCTTGCTTTGGATTTATCTATCTTTACGTCTTAGGGATAAGCCATTCTGCACTGGGGGCATCTTTATTGGCATAGTCAGTTGCGGTTTCTAGGTTTCTCTAGGCTGGTTTGCCTCACGGACATAATGTTTCTTAACACATGCAAAACAATGTCACATTCTAAAACCCAAGGTGTCTTTTTAACAATATGGGACATGACATTGACATTCACCAGCATTCCTACAAGGCTATACTAGATCGCAGACATGAACAAATTATCCTACCATAGCATAGACATGGAACACCATATTGCTTATGTTCTCAATTTTTGATTGACGAATCTTTGCTGTGTTTCACATATGGATGAACAAAGTACTAATTAACACATATTTTTCTCATGGTTTGATTATGATTCTTTTATGTCCTGATGATGTTTTCAACTAGGGGCATCTAAGTAATTATAAATTTTATTTGATTGATTCTCAATTGATGATTTATTATGTCTTCTTAGTTGCTCAATGACGTCTGTGCAAAGACTAAGAGTCACAAGAATTGGGGGCATAATGTTTTCTTGATTTTTTGCGATGGTGATTGTTTCATATGATCCTATAAATTTCACCTAACTTGGATGTTTATGGTAAGAGCTGCTACTATAGGTAGATAGCCGCATATATCTCGATCTTCGTTATGTGTAAACTACGGTGAGTTTGACACAATTTCCTTGTCTTTTTTCTGATCCAGATTCTCACTAAGGTATATCAATCATAATGTACCCAAGGATATGAATTTTAAAGGTCATTGTGGGTCCAATATCTTGCCTTAATCAGAATCTAGTATATTAAAAGGAAGGTGACTGTTTTTGTTATCCTGTCTTCTATGCCTTGATACCTAAGTCTATTTCTGACATTTCAATAAAACATAGTATTCATATTATCATAATATTAGTGAGTATTAGTGATGGTTGTACTATTAGATGGTATCCATTTTGAACTGCACCCAATGATGATAAAAATTTTACAATATTTGCTAAATCAGTGACCATTCCTAAGAGTCTTCATATAGCTGCATTTAGAATTTGCATGATGCATTTGTCAAACAACAGTAACAACATAAGGAATTTTAAACTCAAAAATGGCTTCTATCTTCTTCTAAACATCAGTTTAAATACATCATCTACATTACTGATATTAATATCATTGCACATCCATAGCATACATTTTTCATTCATTAAAAAGTAGAAACTGGAAAATACAAAAATAAAGCATCCATGTATTGCATTTTTACTTCTACATCCTAAGTGCATCCATACATCTATTTTGCATAACTTAAAAATTAAAAACATACATTTACATTTTCACATAGATATTATTTATAACATATTTATATCAATAATAACTCATCACATTCAAAATATAAAATGATGTCATCATATGAAAAATTAACTCATCACAAAACCAAGATATCATCACATGTGCAAACAAGATACATTTACCATGTCTATGGAAAGAAAAATGGATACATTTACCACATGAAGCATGTAAGAATCCATAAACTACATCAGATATATATAAACATGGTACAAATCAAAGCATAAAGTGTATCAGAAAGCATAAAGGGTATCAGTGAGCATAAAGAGTATCAGTACGCCAAAAAAATAAATTAGATATATATGAATGTAGTGTACAAAAAGAAGGGGATCTCAGCACGATTCAAATATACATGTATAATCTCCAAATGAAAAAAATGGTACAAGAATCAACTCTAGCCTGCCCCCTCTCCCTAGTCAAGAGGAGGAGGAGGAGGTGGCATAAAAGGAGCTGCTAGAGGCAGCATGGCCCCCTCTGATTGCTGAGAAACACGAGAAAAGGATGGTGCTCTCTGGCCCTTAGGAATCACTCCGTGATACAAGGTGTAATAATATGTCACCCTCTGTCCCTAATGGACTGCTGTCCAGGCATGGGCATCTCTCTTAGCTCTGAGCATCTCCCCCTATGTATCCCTCTCAGCTCTCAACCGCTCAAGATGTCTGTCCCTATCTGCTAAAAGAGCATCAACAGTAGTAACCCTAGCCTCCAAGGCTATGATCTAGGCTCAGAGCTGCTCCCTCTCCTTCTTGCATCAAGATAAAGGGTCCCCATCTCTAGCAGGATCCTACTCCTGAGCTCTCTGTCGCCGCTGTCTATGCTGCTCTGGAGTAAGTAATGGGCCAATATCTCTCTATGGGGCCACAAATCTAAACCTCTACCGCCTACCCTGCCCACTGCCACTGGAAACACCTGGATCAACTACCTCTCCACCACCACCCCTGTCATCACTATCATGCCTGTCATCAGGAGGGGGATTCCTATCACCATCTTTGCCACCATCGTGGCCCCCATGCCTCCCTAGTGCTCTATCTCTGCCTCCTCTACCCCTGACAAGTCAGTCATCAGGATCATAATCCATAGGCTCCTCTATATGAGAAATAATCTCTTCGGGCAGTGTAAATCATGGAAAGGGGTATTGGAGTATCTCTGCAGCATACCCATCTATAGTAACCAACATCTGGACATAGGTCCTAGTCTATAGTAACCATATCGTGGATCTCTTGGGATGCTATCTCATAAGTTAGCTGCGCACCCCAATTGGATGCCTCATCCCTGATACAAGCATAAACTACTACATCCTTTGTACGGCCCTGTCGCCGCCCATACTATCTCAAAACCTTGGTAATCAGGAAGTGCTCTATAATGTATCTGGTACGGCCAATCAAATATCTGCTCTAGCACAAAAATGGTACCTGCCATGCATTAGATGTCCATACCTCACAGTCTAAGTATTGTCGCCACACGACCTCTGTCATATCATCAAATAATCAACACTAATACTCAACCTTGCCCAGATGGGGCTGCTGTAGGAGGCCTATATACATATACACATAGGGCTGCTCGAGTGCCCTCTGCCTATCAACAATCGGCTATGTCATAGGGATGTGCTCCCAGGCCCAAATCTAAAGGATCAATATACCAACAGTCATGCTGCGGGTATGGTGGTACATAATCTCGTGGAGCTCTCTATATATATGGGCTAGTATACAACTCTCCTAGGCAAAACATCAGTGGTGGATGATCATCTGCTCCACCATGCTCACCTAGCCTACCAAAAATCTGTGCTGACCTCTGTTCGGCATGAGTATGCCACCTACCAATCCGGCCAAGTACACAGCTAATTGATCATAATGATCAACCATGTAATCCCATGACAGGTATCTATGATCTATAGTATCATCCTGGAAGAATCTGCGTGCCATACCGATCATCACACCAGTTCTAGACTCAAAAAATACCTCATGTCCAACCATGGGTACATGGAGTATCCTCCAAACATCCTCTGGAGTCACAGTAATCTCTCCAGTGGGAAGGTGGAAGGTGTTGTACTCAGAATGCCACCTCTCAGCAAGAGCAGTCAACAACCCTCGGTTCACCCCAATCTCAGGTAAACCTATCAGTGAACGCAATCCACATTGGATCATAGTGTTCTGCTCATCATCTGACAAACGAACAGACAATGCAAGAACTCATGCTGGATAAGTGTTGCGAAAGGTGACTACCTCAAACTGGGCCTGATTTTGAACACAACAGTAAAACATCAGACACTATCTAAAAAAAGGGGCAGAATCCTACTCCGCTAAGTCATTCCAAGTTCACAGGACACAAACAGATCAAAGCAAATTAAAACTCTAAGTCTTCTACCATATGCAATCCTGGAAAAATAGGATGTGATTACGTATACGAGATGCGATCCTAAACGTGGGGTGTGAACCTAGAAATATAGGATGCGACCCCCTGATGGGTTTCCTAGAAAAACAAGACTAAACCTAAGGAATAGGATGTGATCTAGGAAAACCCAAATGCGACACAGAAAATTGGAACAACTGGTTACGACCTGGGAAAAACTAGATGCGAGTCAGGATTGATCGGATGTGATCCAGAATCCCAGATACGATCCAGAATCTCGGATACAATCCTAACTTTAACTAGCTATAAAACACACAAAAATGCATGAAATTCAAAAATGTAAAATTTACAGGCTAGTTTATCAAGCACTTACCGACGGTGGGTAGTCAGCTGGTCGCTGATGTCGGCGGCTCATCTCAAATCAATGCTTCCTCACAGGGACTACCATATTTGCTGCAGAGCTCTCTGAATTTCTATGGAGGAATGTGAAAATGAATAGAATAATTTTAATTTTATAGGCTTATATGGGTCTTTTGAGACATTTAGGATTTCCAAAACTCCTCTCGGAAAACTCCTAGTTCATTTTTATTCCCTTTGCACTCAATCGGGAACCAAATCGAAGGTGTTCATGATGTTTTCAGCAGCACTGTATCAATTTTGTGACAGTTTTGAAACTTATGGGTTTGCTTCATTTATTCACCACATTGGTAAATACTACACATTTTATCATACATCTTTATCTAAACATCATTTTATTAGTCTTCTCACTCATATGTTCACGTAATTAACTTGATAATCATGTGTTTGTTTTTAAACACACCGTCTTCTACTCCACTCTTTCTTGCCCTATCGCTTCCTGCAAGTGTTATATTCTTTTCACATGAGGGATTTATTTCTTTTCCTTCGATTTCATTCCCGAGGAGGCATGATCACACTATCATTAATTAAATTTTTGCTTGAAACAACATCAAAATGACTTCATTATCAAACAAACTAGGGACATAATAGTTTCCTTGACTAAGTCAGAACTGTTGGATAGAAAGCTTTGGTTCTCATGAGCTGGATATCTTGTGTTTCCTCATTTTAAAAGATTTTTATTAAGCTCCTGGCAGCTTCATACTGGCTTATGACAACCAAGTTCATAATCAGTATTATCAATTTTTGGATGACAACCAAGTTTAGAATTGGTATTTTTAAAATCTTTTATTGATCTTTGGATGACAACCAAGTTCAAAATCAATTGTATCAGTTTGGTTCGATCAAGTGCAAGACTGATCTCATCAACATTTCATTCGACAACCAAGAACGAAATTCTCAATCTTTCTGAAGTCAAAATCAAAAACTTTCTTTGAATCAATGTGCTTCTTGCACATCAATTTAAAGAGGGGTAAATGTAACCACCTAAATTCGGTCTATTCTAACTATGGACCCTATTTTCCCTAAGTGTGATTAGACCCTTGATTATGTCCAAATGACCCTGTTACTGCTTGACATAAT
This sequence comes from Thuja plicata, assembly GCA_018584345.1. NCBI lineage: Eukaryota > Viridiplantae > Streptophyta > Pinopsida > Cupressales > Cupressaceae > Thuja > Thuja plicata. Next base: position 3,597,181 of record MU227817.1, read on the forward strand.
TCTTCTAATCAATTTAATGTCCTAGGTGATTTTTATCACTGATTTATATTAACTATTATAGCCATATAATTCAAATCAATTTTGACCAATCAAATCAAATCAAAATCAAACATGGCTATAGTATTTAATTATAAAGGAATTAAATAAATCCCTAAATCAAATACCCACTTGCAAAATAACCCATTCCCCTAGCCTATTTAATTTAATTAAAATGGCTATAGTCCCCTAATTATTAAAAAGCAATTTCATTGTTTAAATAATTAATTCCTATATTTCTAAATGAATTAAATAAGTTTATTTCACTTATTAATATTCCCTCAAACCCCAACCTAACCTATCTCAACCACTTCTACCCTGAGTTCTAACCCTTCTCAACCCATTCACCCATGCTAATCTAATCCTAATCCTAATTCTAGTCCTAACCCACCTC
>MU227817.1:3612698-3639178 GCA_018584345.1 Thuja plicata
TATAGATTAATTCCATTATCATATAGACAAAATCATGCATTATCATATAGAATCTCTCATTTTATGGTGTACTTGCAGGGGCACAAACTAGGTCAATCTAAGGGCCTCCATCACACACCTTTGCACTACATGAATAGAGAGCTATGAGTTACCATTTGAGACCTCATTCTTGAGTGATCTTGGATATAATGATTCATAGAAGTGTGACACATTTTTAGCACACAAACTTTGTGTTAGAGATTTGCCTTTATGCAAATAGTTGACTGTATGTTTGTCATTGATGACAACATATAGTATACAACAGTGACCTATATTCACTTTTCAGTATGGATATGTAGAAGCCTTGTGCGGTTGTTTTTATGTTTCAGACATAGTTACTATACCATGTACATACATGCAGATTCATATGTTCAGTAGCAGTTGAGTTATGTTACTCTGTTTACCAAACACAGTTTCAAAAGATTATTTTTAGAAAGCCGATAGTAATTTTATTGATTCTTCAGTTGTGTCTATCTATGAGATATGCATGTTCAGATTCATGTTTAGTTATGAGTCTATGTTAATTAACCAAAGATGCTAATCATGTTTTATCCAAAGCATGATATTTGGGTAATTTTGGTGGAGCTGACTATGTGAAGTGATGTGTCTATTCAGTTTGAGTTGCGTGGTTCTATTTATGTTGCGTGCTTGGTTGGCCGACTAAAGAAGCATTGAAGGGATTCCTAAAGCCAACAAAGATCATATCTCTTGGAGTAGATACTTATAGTAGTTCATTTGAAGATCACCAAGTGTGAATGAAAAGAAAAGAGACATAAAAAGGACAAAACAAAATGCTGATTGTTTTGGGATAGTAGAGCTATTTCATTCATCAGTCAAAGATCTATGTGAAGAAGAAGAAGAGAGTGTATACAATTCATTGGAACTAATCAAGACAATAAGTCTACTCAAACAATTCATTTTCAGATATAGTGTATATCTATTTTATTGAAGGTTGCAACCTTCATCATATTAGTAGTGAGCTTTTGGACAGTGAGTCCTCACCCCTAACAGGTTTATTTATAAAAGATTCCTAATAGGGTCTGACCCTTAACTAGGTCACTGCACTTATTACATTGTAAAGAACAACTCCTAACAGGGTTGTAAGATCTTCTAACAAGGATTATTATACTCAAGTACAACTCTTTGTGGGTGCTAATTCCCACTAGGGTTTTTACCTAGTTTGGTTTCCCTGTAACCAAAATTATGGTGTTCTATTTTGTGTTATCTTAAATGTGTATGTGCTTAGTGATATTTGGTAATTAATTGGAGAAAATAATTAAACTTGTTGATAACTGATTCACCCCCCCTCTTAGTTATCCCTTGGGACTATTCCAACAATTGGTATCAGATCCAAGTGCCTTTGAGAGAAATCCTAATGGCTTAAGGTAGATCAAATGGTGTACTTCAGGTAAGAGAGTCCTAAGTTTGATGGAGAGAATTATCTTGACTGGAAGAACAAAATGATAACACATCTTTAGTGCATTGGTTTTGAGATTTATGAAATTGATACTCATATAATTGATGTTCCTACCTTGAAGGACCTTGCTAAAGAAGATTCTACTAATAAACAAAAGGAAGTATTCACCCAAAATGCAATTGCCAAAGAAGCCCTAATCAGTGCCTTATCTGACAGTGAATTTTCTGAGATCAAGAAGACTGACAAAGCATATTCAATTTTAAAATACCTAGAAGACTTGTTTTAAGGAGACATCCAAGCCAATAATGTGTGCAAAAAGACATGGAAGAAAAGATACAACAATTTAGAGATGCTACCTGAAGAAAACATCAGAACTTACAATCATAGGATTAATGAAGCAGTCTCAGGAATTAGGAACAATGGTGGAGAAATCTCAGAGGATGATATAATGGACAAATTAATGACCACATTGAAAACATATTATGAAAGAAATATAAACATCTTGGATGAAACCATGCAATTCTCATCAGACTTCAAAAGAGAAATTTTGATTAGCAAAATATCTTCATTTGAGATATCAAGATTGAAGACATAACCTAAAATGGAAACAACTTTCAAAGCCTCAATCCATGGCAAGAAATCCTTGAGCATCTCTAGTAATAATGAGAAAGAAGAAGAAGATATAGAACTAGAAGAAATCATTGCTATGATTTCTAAGAAGGAAAGGAAAGGTAGAGGAAAATATGAGGGACAACTACCATTCAAATATTTTTCATGCAACAAAGTTGGCCACTTTGCATCCAAATGTCCTACAAGAGTCAAGAAGTACAAATCAGATTACAAACCTAAATATACTAAGGAAAGCTATCATGCTGAAGATGGTGTAATTGATGATGATTCAAGAGAAGATGAAATTGGATTTGGTGCAATTAAAGATACTGAAAAAATGATTGATACAATAGAAATTGAAGATGAAAAGAAAGCACAAGAATTGGCTTTAGTTTCACAAGCTAACATCAGAATAGACTGGATCATAGATAGTGGTTGTTCACATCACATGATAGGATACAAAGATAGATTTGTACATTTAGACAAGTATAAAGGTGGCATGGTTAGATTTGGTGATAACACTCCCAAACCTATCATTGGCAGAGGATCTATCACCTTAGATGGAAAGAACAAGACATATGATGTTCTATATGTTGATGGTTTGCATCATAACTTACTAAGTGTTGGACAATTGTTAGATAAAGAATATCAATTGGAATTCAAAAACAACATATGAATTATTAACAACAAAGAAGGAGACATTATTGCATTAGGCTCAAAGACCAAAGGTAATGTTTTTTTAGCTTAACTCCAAAGTAAGTTGTTTTGTTGGAAAAGTGGATGACAGTTGGCTTTGGCACAAAATACTTTGTCATATCAATTTTGACAACACAGTGAAGATAAGTAATGTTAAGGCAGTAAGAGACCTTCCTAATATTGCAAGACCAATTGATATTATGTGTAGGGAATGTGTGATAGGAAAGCTTGTGAGGACCTCATTCAGAAGCAAACAAAACTCTATAGAGAACAAACTAGATCTAATACATACAGACTTATGTGGACCTACTCAAACAAGATCATACTATGGTGAAAGGTATTTTATTTTGTTTGTTGATGATTTCTCTAGGATGATGTAGGTTGCATTCTTTAAAGACAAATCTAAAGCTTTTGAGAAGTTCAAAATATTCAAAGTTAAAGTTGAAAATGAGTCTGGATTAAAGATAAAGTGTCTGAGATCTGATAGAGGAGGAGAATTCACCTCTGACAAATTTCTTGAGTAGTGTGAAGAACATGAGATCAAAAGACAACTAAGTGCACCCAGAACCCCTCAACAAAATGGAATTGTAGAAAGGAGGAACAAGATAATACTTGACACAACACGCACTATCATGATTGAAGATGAACCTAGACCAATCAATAAAGATACAATTATTGAAGAAATGTTTGACTATATTGATGTATCATGTAATAACCCTGAACTTAGTCAAGAAGAATCACAAATTACAGATGAGTGTCACACCTAACACCTCAAAATACACATCTAAATACCACTCTAAAGAAGATATCATTGGAGATCAGAGCAGTAAAGTTTTGACAAGATCCAGAGCAAAAGGTTCAACCGCTGATGAAGAGGTATGCTTACTTTCACAGATTGAACCCTTAAGTGTTGAAGATGCATGTAATGATTCAGATTGGAAAAGTGCAATGCAAGAAGAACTAGATCAAATAATGAATAATGACACATGGGAATTGGTCCCTAGACCTTGTGAAAAGAATGTGATTGGAACTAAGTGGATATTCAGAAACAAAATGAATGAAGATGAAACAGTGATAAGAAATAAAGAAAGATTGGTATGTAAAGGATATGCGCAAAGAGAAGGAATTGACTATTATGATACATTTTCCCCTGTGAGAAGACTGGAAGCTATAAAGTTATTTTTAGCCTATGAAAAATTCAAAAACTTCAAAGTATATCAGATGGATGTCAAGTCAGCTTTCCTAAATGGTGACTTAAAGGAAGAAGTCTACATAGAGAAGCCTGAAGGATTCAAACTTTCAGACAAACCAGACATGGTATGCAGACTAAAAAAAGCCCTCTATGGACTCAAATAGGCCCCAAAAGCATGGTATGAGAGACTTGATGGCTACTTAACAAATATTTGATTCAAAAAGGGAGCAGAAGATTGCAACCTATTCATTAGAGAGACACCTAAAGGATTACTACTTGTTGCTATCTTTGTTGATGATATTATTTTTGAGGTAATGACAAGCTTAGTGCATAATTTGCAAAAGAGATGTAGAGTGAATTTGAAATGAGCATGATTGGACCTATAAAATACTTTTTGGGATTAAATGTAAAGCAGAAAGACAAAGGTATATTCATAAATTAGTCTAAATATGTAAAAGAGATATTAAAGAATTTCAAGATGGAAGATTGCAAGCCAGTAAGCACTCCCATGAAAACAAGAAGCAAGCTTTCTAAAGATGATGTTTCCGCAGTATTTGACAAGACACTATACAAGTCTATGGTTGGAAAACTCATATATCTCACTCAATCTAGACCTAATATTTCTAATGCAGTTGGCATTGTTGGAAGATTTGTAGCTGAACCTAAAAAAATCACTTAATGGGAATAAAGATAATATTCAGATACTTAAAGGGAACTATAGACTATGGTTTATGGTATCCTAACTCAGAGAATGTACAACTTCATGTGTATACTGATGCTAATTGGGAAGGTTGTGTTGATGACAGAAAGAGTACCTTAGGAGGAGCAGTATTCCTTGGAGACCGATTGGTCACTTGGACAAGCAAGAAGTAGAATTGTATTTCTCAGTCAACAGCCGAGGCATAATATATAGCAACAACATTGAATTGTTCTACAATTGTTTGGATCAAACAAATGATAAAATACTTTGGAAATCATATTGATTATCATATTGTTATTCACTGTGATAACACCAGCACTATCAATATGTCAAAGAACCCTGTGATGCACGCAAAGACAAAACACATTGAAATAAAATATCATTTTCTAAGAGAAAAAGTTGCAGACAAAGAAGTAAAGTTGGATTATGTGAGCACTAAAGAAAAGTTAGCAGATATGTTTACAAAGCCTTTATCAAAACATAATTTTGAGTATCTCAGGGAGAAGCTGGGAGGAATTCCCTTTACTAAGTCTGATTAGAAGTTGTAGCAAGAGCAACATTCCTTGATGACTGATGAATGGTTGACTACTCTACTTCTAGAGTAGTACCTGTGCTTAATGGTATTTGGAACCCTTTTCCATTGATGTCAAAGGGGGAGTATATACTAAGGGGGAGCATATACTCTGGGGGAGTATATAGTCATGAAAATAAAAACACAGTCAGAGAAGCCACAATAGTGAAGAGGAACCTTTGATGAGGATATTGAGAAGATTGTAAAAAGAAAGGAGACACTTTTGAATTGATGATGTTTTTAATCATATGTTGCCATCAATGTCAAAGGGGGAGATTGTTGGAGATTTGTGTTTATGCAAATAGTTGACTATATGTTTGTCATTGATGATAAAATATAGTATACAACAATGAACTGTATTCACTTTTCAGTATGGATATGTATAAGCCTTGCATAATTGTTTTTATGTTTCAGACATAGTTAGTATACCATGTACATACATGGAGATTCAGATGTTCGGTAACAGTTGAGTTATGTTACTTTGTTTACCAGACACAGTTTCAGAAGATTGTTTTCAGAAAGCCAACAATAATTTTATTGATTCTTTAGTTGCGTCTATCTATGGGATATGCATGTTCAGATTCATGTTTATTTATGAGTCTAAGTTAATTAACCAAAGGTGCTAATCATGTTTCATCCAAAGCATGACGTTTGGGTAATTTTGGTGGAGTTGACTATGTGAAGAGATGCGTCTATTCACTTTGAGTTGTGTGGTTCTAATTATGTTGCGTGCTTGGTTTGGCCTACTAAAGAATCATTGAAGGGATTCCTAAAGTTGACAAAGATCATATCTCTTGGAGAAGATACTTATGGTAGTTCATTTGAAGATCACCAAGTGTGAATGAAAAGAAAAGAGACAGAAAAATGACTGAACAAAATGCTGATTGTTTTCGGACAGTAGAGCTATTTAATTCATCAGTCAAAGATCTATGTGAAGAAGCAGAGAGTGTATGCAATTCATTGGAACTAATCAAGACAATAGATCTAATCAAATAGTTCATTTTCAGATATAGTGTATATTTGTTTTACTGAAGGTTGCAGCCTTCATCATATTAGTAGTGAGCTTTTGGATAGTGAGTCCTCACCCCTAATAGGGTTATTTATAAAATAATCCTAATAGGGTTTGACCCTTAACCAGGTCACTGTACTTATTGCATTTTAATGAACAACTCCTAACAGGGTTGTAAGATCTTCTAACAGGGATTATTATACTCAAGTATAGTTCTTTGTGGGTGCTAATTCCCACCGGGGTTTTACCTAGTTTGGTTTCCCCGTAACCAAAATTGTGGTGTTCTATTTTGTGTTATCTTAAATGTGTATGTGCTTAATGATATTTGGTAATTAATTGGAGAAAAGAATTATACTCACTAATAACTGATTCAGCCCCCCTCTCAGTTATCCCTTGGGACTAATCCAATACTTTGTCTGTCGATTTCCTCTCTGAACTTGTCTTTTGGTTTCCTCTGTTGACTACTCTGTCAAGTTACTCTTTAGGTTGTGTCGTCAGTTTACCTTGTAACCTATCCTGTCAGTGAAAACTGGTTTCAGTGACCTCTGTAAACTATTGTGTAAGGTTGCACTATAGACTTTCTTTTGGTGATCATGTTACTGATGGTTGCAAAATTGTTTCCTTTGTATACTAATGGAAAAATATGATCATCAATCTCCCCCTTTGACATTAGTATCAAAAATTGATATGTGAAAAAGTAAAATGTTTAGTATATACACCATGTGTTTACCTTGTCAATATGACTCCCCTATGTGTATGCTTTAGTATAGTATATGTACATGTATATATACTTACCTTTATACATATATTTCCCCTTTTACCTTATCACACAAAATCATTTCTCCCCTTTTATCATATCAATTCCCCCTTTTGTCATGTCATATCATTTCCCACTTTTTTGAAAGTAATGACAAAGGTGAAATATTTACAACTTGTCAAAAATGTGGGAATGGGATTGTTGGATGTCGTCCATTTGCTTCTCCTATTGTTATTTTAGGTGGTCAAGGGTCATGATCTCCAAGGTGATTCTTGCATGCATATCATATATGCTTTTTGTTACAAACATTTCTAGGGTGGCAATAAATTGTCTTTCCATTGTCATTTATTGTTGTAGTAATGTAAGATTCGGTAGCAGTAGATCCTGGAGCTCAATTACCTCATCTTTGAATTTGAATTTTGCCTCTAGAATCTCAATTCTCAACCTTTTAACTTCAATAATCTAGTCATAATGCAACTTAAGTGCATTTTCATTGGTTGTAAGACCTTTTGCACTAGCATTAAGATCTTCATCTATCTTTGCAATATTTTCACTATTTTCCTTAGTTAATAGCTCTATGGTACATAAACTTTGAACTAAGGTTATAGCTTCAGAAATGATTGGTTCCAATGCATTAACTAGTTTAGCTTTACCTTGTTCTCGACCACTTCTTGGATGATTTTCTTTGTTATCTTATATTGGTACTTCTGCTCTGCACGTTCTTCTATTGCCTTCTCTACATCTACATTCTATGATGTGATGGCTTTGGTAAGAAGTGCTAATTGATCAAGTATAGGAGCATTTTGATCAATGTCAATATCAAGTACAATCTACAAAAAAGTGTATCCTGTGTTTTTTCTAGTACCTGAGTGTCCTTTGTCTCCTTTTTAAGCTTATCTTGGATAGCTTTCCTTTTACAAAGTTCTGCATACTTTGTGAGTGATTTTGGATCCAATGTCCTTAGATCATAGGCTGGTATTTCAATAATTTCATCCAATGTAACTAGATTCTTATTATTTTTCTTCTTCTTCTTAGAAAGTGTTGTGGAGGAACCTGCATGCAGTACCATAGCAAGTTCCTTTTCTTGGTCTTATGTACTTGATGAAGGCTTTGAAGGTGTTGTGCCTTTATCCTACTACTCGGTATTCACCTGTTAGTTGGATGCAGACATCTCCACATCAACCTTAGCTTTACCTACAACTTCTCCTTCAGTATCCTTAGGAGTGAAATCACCTTTCTTATCTTCTTCACCTTTATCTTTCTGCTCTCCATCTATTTCTTTTTGTGCTTCATTTGTGCTTTTATGCTCCTCTTCACCTTTATCCTTGGGTATGCTTGCATCATGGTCAGGTGACTTCTCCTTCTCTGAGATGATATTGATAGTTTATATCAATAATGACATTTGGCCTGGTATATTAACTTGTGAAAAATTCTTTGTTGTGTCATATTCCTTTGGGTTGGAGGTAATAGTGATATCTTCATCTACCTTTACTTCATCGACAAGATCTCTAGTGATATCTATTATTGTCACATCTTAGATTGTGACATCTATTGTGTCTCATAATGACTGCAAAATCTGTGGTATGTCATCCATTTCTTTACTTTCTTCTATGTTCAATTCAACTAGATTGACATCCTCTGCATCATTTATAAGAATTTTCTCTAGGATCGATGTTGCCTCTTTCTCTTTATTGTGAGGGTTCTCAGTAAGTGCTAATACTTTCTTAGGGATTGAATCCTCTTTAGGTGGATGAAGTATTTTTCTCCAAGTTTCATCACTTTCTTTGTCAAGCTCTATCAAGCTTCCCTGTAGTAATTTGTAGGCTCTCAATTTTGTTGAGAACTTATTTGAATGTAACTTCATCATTTCTTCTTTTTCTTCCATCTTTGACTCGGGTGGCATAATAGAAACTAGGGATCTTTCCCTTATCTCCTTAGATTTTAGTGCATATGTCCACCTTAATGATAACCTGTCTAGAATTTATTGTGGCATCATCTTATCAAATTGTATAGGTATATATTTTATTACACATATTTCTTGGATGATGGATTCTTCTATTTTATTCTAATCCTCGGTTTTCAGTGTTAGCCATTGTCTAACCTTAGGCTCAGATATTGTACCTGACCTGATGATTGTTGAGAAAATCTCATCAATTGTGGTAGGAACTTTGTTTTTTACAGGTTGTTCATCTTGTTTAGTGTCTTCCTTATCTTCCTTTCTTGGGATTAATCTCCTTCTCCTCTTTGGTTTTGATGTTTTCCTAGTTTGAGGATTTCTTTTATAAGTCCTCACTTGTCCTTTCTTAACCAGAGGTGAGTCTAGTTTTGTAGTTTGACTCCTTGTTCTTGATGCAACAATTGTTCTTGCCTTCTTTGGGGGTGGTGCATAAGACTTTGTTGATTCAGAGTCACTCACTTGTTCACCTTCACTAACAGGTGACTATCCCTCGGTGTCTTATGTTTATTCTATTTCTTCTTCATTCACCAACAATTTCTTTTCAAGTGTATTTACCATTTTGGTTTTCTTTCTATCTATCTTTTTAACAACTAAACCTATTTTTATTCTAGCCTTAGCTTTGTCATAGGTTCTAAATCTTGGTAAATACTTATCTAGTGGTTCATTCAACAATCCATCAATAGAAGTTGTGGCCTGATCTATGTTTATCTCATAGTCAAGTGGTGCTAGCCATGTTGTCCTTGGTACAACTAGTTTGATCAAAGTTGTGTCGGTGTCCACCATGAAACAAATGTCATCTTTAAATTGATCTACCAGTTGTTCTGGTATCCTGATGCTTTTCTGCATTTTTTCCTTGAATCCAGTGAAATATCCATCCATAAATAATGTAAAGTTGTCCCCTAGTGACTTGATAAACTCATTAATCAGTATTGTCATTGGTTGGGTAGTGTCCCAATTGACATTACCGATAGATGGGAAGAATTCTTGAAAGTAGAAAAATGCACATGATGAGTGAACCAAACTTACATGAATTAGACCATTTTGAACTAATTATCCTCATGTTCTCCTCCAATTGCTTTAGTAGAAGCTCTTATAGATCCAATTGTATGCCTTTCTTCACAATCTTATGGGCACTGTCAACAACTCCACTTGTAATGTTGTTTAACCAAATGGCTTGGAATATCTTGTATCCTAATACACATGCACCAAAATTTAGTTCTAGATCAATGATGGATTTTACCTTCAATCCTTTGCCATCCCATACTTCACCTGTCATCTTCTCAATATTGGGGCGATAAGGGTGTTTGAATGCCTTGGCCTTGTTAGTTATTGGATAGTTAGTCACTGCATGTATCACATCCCTAGTGATCTATTTTGGCTCATCTAGCCACATATTTCGGTCATGTACCTGACTAAGAACAATTTGGATCCATTCAGTCTTAAAATCCTTTGGGAACATTAGGGCATTTGTCAGCCCTTTGACCTCAATGTGTTTATATTCATCCTTGATGGTTCTATCTGTGCAAATCTTTTTATAAGCTTCCTCTACCTCCAGATCTCGAATTTTTGCAACTTTGCAGTGATGTAGGGTCGGACATCCTCAACTAGAAAAAACCTAGGATAGTATACTTGAGAACATACTAGCATCGTCGGGTTTTGAAGCAACCTCTTGATAGAATTTTTATTTTGGTTCCTCACACGTAGTGTTCTTAATCTGATTAAAAATTCTTATCTTTTGCATTCTTCATCTTGGAGATGTAAGATGTGGTTGCCATAGTTTTCTAAAAATTAGGGCTTTTCCCTCAAATAAACTATGACCTTCAGTTGGTCTTAGTTACTTACTTAATGCTTAATATGTTGTGGATTTGTCTAAATGTCATGAGTTTTCTTGTGAGTCATTCTGCAATTAGGTCGTTGCTCTTCACTTTATTTCGCTCTACTTCACTCTTCTCTTTGTTCTTAATTGCATCGTGAATAATGAGCTCTTCTGTCACCCTTTTATAGATGATACCCTAAGTGGTGTAATTAATGCTTCACCCACTTATCAGTGTTTGAAGATAGAATCGCTCAGGGTACACACTAACTTCATTCTCGATGATAATGTGATGCTCAGGGCAAGTGTTAACTCAATTGAACTTTCACATGTTTACCGATAGAGCTCGGTATATAGCGAAGACTAATTGTTTTTTACATGGTTGGCAATGATTCTTGGTTTACACTATCAACTAAGCTTTTATATGTATACCGATGATTCTTGATATGTATTGACCGACGAGATTGGATTCACAAATTCATAACAAGTAATACCATAGTGAAGCTTTATTCATGCTAGTTTGGCATAATATCAATGTATAATGGAACTGATGTAAAATATAGCTTAGTATAGTGCAGTTCCATACTTACTTGTTATGTCTAGGTGGGGGTGGTGATATCACTAGATCCATTGGATAATGTGTCACCAATTGCATTTCTTGGTCCAGCACCATTTGTGTTAGTAGCTTTCCTCCACATTTTGTTTATCATCTTCTTGATGTCTTTAATGTTATTGCCATTGGCAAAAGTGCTTGTCTCTGTCACTCGATCTCTACAGTCCTTGCTTAGATGATCTACCCTATGAAAATGTAAGCATGCCATTCTGGGGCTAGTCTAGCTTTTGGACCTTCTCATCCATTTTCTCATGCAGTTTGTAGCTATGTGACCATATCTTCCAAATGTTGTGCAATTTTCCCATGTGTCGTAATCCTAAACATATGAGCTACCGACTCTTTTCAGTTGATAGGCATTTTCTTGTTCTTTTGACTTCCATGCTTGTATTTTATTCTTTCTACATTCAAGAGATGTGTGCCCATGCATTTTTCAAGTGGGACAATATTTTTCCATGTAGGATTCCTTATTTGGTTGTTTCACCTTATTTTTACACTCATATGCTTTATGTCCATGCTTGTTATAGTTATAACAATTTCCTATGAATGTAGATGTGGATTTAGGAATAAATTTAGCTTTGCTTCTACAAAAATTTGATGTATGGCCTAGTTTTCCATAGTGTTGCATGAATGCTTCCTTGGTCTTGGATTTGTGTAGACATTTTTTATTAGATTGATTTGATGATTCTCCATGCTTGGTATACCCTAGTTTGGTATCGTTGTTAAATCTTCTTTGTGCATTCAGAAAATCACCCATTCTTTTGGTACTCTCTTCAGCTTTCTTGATCATATCATTGTACTGTTGTTGAATCCATTCTTTCATTTTCTTCTCTTAGCTCACCAATATCTTCTAATTTTCCATTCAGTTCCATGTTCTCTTGGCTTTCCTCATGACTCATAAGAACTATTTGATTGGTGATCTCATGATAATGTTCAGTAAATCTTTGTATCTCTATCTCTCTTTCTTGTAGCTTTTCAGTGATCTTCCTCCTGTCATCAATAGCTAATGTTCTTTCTTGTCTAGCTTGTCTAGCATTGTTCATAACATCAATCATCCTTACCATCTATGTCTCTTGACCGAATTGCAATATCTTTACCTGTTATGTTAGATGTTGATTGATTTCATTCAGACTTGTGATGCTTCCTTTAGATGTGTTTGATGTATTGCTAGATGTAGATCCTGATGACTCAAATAAATCAGGTGTCTCTTCTTCATGATAGTCCATTTCATTGCATTGAGATTCCATAACCTTTCTTTCATCTAGTAGCTCTCTCATCTTTATTCTTTCTACTTTGCATTTCTCATAGAAGATCTGTATCTCTAACTTATAATTCTCAATACTCTTGTCTAGCTTATACCTTTCCATTGTATGATCTTTTCTCTCAAGTGATTTAAATTTTTCCAAGTAAGAGATCTAGCTCTAATACCAATTTTTGGAATAATGGAATGGTGTGTACTTAGAGGGGATGGGTGAATCAGTACCCTTAAAACATTTTATCAATTAACCTTTATCCTTTAGTAATCAATTCCTTGCATTACCAACCATATGTAATATTCTTTCTTTGTGTATGTAATATCAAATCATAAACTTAATTTGCATGTAAAAATTTATAGAAAAATTCATGAAATGTAATGACACATGACACAAGATTTGGTAACATAGAAAACCCCTATTAGAAGGTAAAAATTGTGGTGGGGATGAAACCCACAAAACTTCACTAGATGCAGAATGGAAGGGGCCGCTTAAGGCTTCCAAGTTTGATCACTTCTGATGATCTTATCTTGTCAGGAGTAACATGTTTAGACTGGTTAATGTCTACTCTATTAAGAGCTTTATCAACATTGTTTAGTGTGCATTCAATTAAGAGATTTACAAAGGATTATTAAATACACCTTCTTAAAGGATTTCTTCTATTTGCTACACTTGTTAGAATGCAGTCAAAAATACTTATTGACATGAAGATATGCAATCCTAAATTTCTTAGTATAGATACTTTAAGTTCACATGTATAATATATCACCTATAGTGATTGATTAATACCTCTGTTCTGCTCGGTAGCCTTGGATATCGTTCTTTATAACTGATTCAATCTTTTGCTATCCTTTTGCATAAAACTCTATATCTAATCCATAGATGTACTCCTCAGCTACAATCATCATCACATCATCTTGTTCTGATTGATTACACATCTATTTATATAATGAATTGACCTTAGTTTTCACGTTTTTCAAAGATAACTCTATGATCAAAGGTTTACAACTTTACCTTGATCTCCTAGTTTGCATGTTTACAATCAGTTAGAATAATTGAAACAATTACATTTTATTTGCCTATCCCTCAAGAAATGGTTTTAAAGATATTATTTAAAGCTAAATATAAAAAATTAAGTGTTTTATTTGACGTGTAAGTCATATACACATTTCTTGGAGTAAAACTGTCTCTATGTAGATTGGTGCTCGGTTTGCTCTGTAGTCTATCCTCGATGATGTCTCTGTAGACATTCTACTTCTCAGTTTGCACTGTCGACTGGCTCTCAGTTTTTATTGTGAACTTTTTCTATCAGGTTCCTCTCTGAACTTGTCTTTCAGTTTCCTCTGTTAACTACTCTATCAGGCTACTCTTTAGGTTGTGTCATCGGTTTACCTTGTAACTTGTCCTGTTGGTGAAAACTAGTTTCGGTGACCTCTATAAATTGTTGTGTTGGGTTGCACTATAGATTGTATTTTGATGATAATGTTACCGATGGCTGCAAAACTATTTCCTTTGTATACTAATGGAAAAATATGGTCATCAATTGAAACTTTGTTCTGTGACTGTTTCTGTAACCAAGGCAAAAGAGAGTAACTTCCTCTTTGTTTGCTAAGAAATACATTTCTATTATCTGTTTCAATCCAATTTAGTTATTGATTCATGTAATATGATTATGGTTTCATTTAATATGTTTGAATATTAGGTATATAACAGAAACTTATTTTATTGCATTAAATAAATAATAAATTTTCATTAAAACAATTTTGTTTTTGGGAAGAACTTAGGTCTTCCAGAAGATGAAGATGATACTCAAGATATAGATCAGTAATATATTTGTTTTGACCCAAATCACTTGGAATAGGATGACTATCAAATAGATACAGAAGACATGAATACCAATGATGATGATGATGATAATGATGACTGCAGTGGTGATGATGATGAAACAATTGCTTCTAGTCGCTAGTGACATTCATTATCATATTGAATACATTATGGATGATTGTTGATATATCTTTATGATGCATATTTTCATGGTTACTATCATATGTATCTTTCCATGGCCTGTAGTACCATATTATGGAGTTGATACATTTTGACATGTACCATTTCACTTATATCATCTAGACATGTATCATTTTTAGTTACATAATTTATCATTTTTACTTATACCATTTGTACATGTATACATTTTGAATTATGTCAATTGTTGGACATGTATCATTTTGGAATTTTTTTGATTGACTGGAATATTGGAATTTCACTTGTTTTAGTTATATATGATGATCTTATCAGTATTCATTTATCAATTTATAGATATTGAAAGTGGTCGATGATTTTTGGATGAATATTTATTAAGAACGACGATTTTAATTTGCTGCTAAGGATGGATGTTGTAAAATCAATTAAATTATAGATATTTTGATGTGAACCTTCTTGGTGTTGATATGGGTTTCATGATTGGAATAAAATATATTAAATTAATAAGAACTAAAATTAAAATAAGAAGCATTTTTAGAAGTAAAAATGAAGAAACAATGGAAGCTAAACAAGAAATAATCTTGGAAGCAAAACTTGGTATTATCTAGGAAGCAAAAATAGAAGCAATTTAGGTAGAAAACAAAGGAGTAATAATGGAATCAATTTTAGAAGAAACAAAAGATGTCAAAATGGGAGAAAATCTGGAAGAAAAATGGGAAACAACAAAAGAAGCAAAGATGGAATCAGAAAAGTATCACCGGTAGAACAAAATGGAAGCAAAAAAGGGAGCAAAACTAGAAGCAAACTTGGAGGCAATAGAGGAATAAAAATCAGAAGCAACAGTGGAAGTAACAAGTGGCATCATAATAGGCATCAAACTGGAAGAAACACAAGAAGAAAAACTGAAAGAAACACAAGAAGAAAAAAAAGAAGCAACCCTAGAAGCAAACAAGGAAGCACACATTGAAGAAAAACATGAAGCAACATAGGGATTTATAATGGAAGAAAGATGGAAGAAACACCAGAAGAAAAACTAGAAGTTATAAGGGAAGAAAAACTAGAAGCAAAATGGGAAGCAAATCTTGAAGCAAACTCAGAAGCAACAAACAATGTTATAATGGAAGCTAACCATGAAATAATCTGGAAGAAAAAAAAGAAGAAAAACTGGAAGAAAAACTAGAAGCAACAAATGACATTATAATAGAAGTCATACTGGAAGAAAAATAGGAAGTCAATTTTGAAGCAAAACCAGGAGAAAAAAATGACATTATAATAGAAGCAAAATTGGAAGCAAAATGAGAAGCTAAACTAGATGAAAAATTAAAAGAAACAAAGGATGTTTTAATAGAAGTACAATTGGAAGAAACGCAAGAAGAAAAAATGGAAGCATAACAAGAAGAAAAAATGTAAGCACAATTGGATGAAAAATATGATGCCAAATCCAACATCATTTTGGTTGCAATACTTGTTGCCAAGTGGACACAATTGCTTTCTTATTTTCCCATTGCCACAAATGGCGCATCCAAGGTTGTGGCATAAGACTCAATGCCAAACCCAACCTAAACTATGGCATCAACTACAATGCCAAATATGATGCTGAGAGATCATTGCACTTGGGTGTCAACTTTGTCAGTAGCACAAGGGTTCATTTTAGAGTGAAAATTGCACTAATTTAGGCACTATTTGCCTATTTTGTTGTAGTGTTGGGTAGTTTTATAGTAGAGAGAATGAAGGAATATTTCTGGGTTATTCTACAAAAATCAAATCATATCTATGCTACAACAAGAGGCTAAACAAAACTGTTGAGAGTGAGAATGTGAAGGTTGATGAATAATTTTAGAAGATCCCCGAGTGACACATTGAGTATGAATCTAATACAAAGGACAAAAGAAAAGGGGAAATGAAAGAAGAAGAAGAAGATACTCAACCGACACCAACATCTACAACTAAGAAACTAAGGTATGTACAAAAGAATCATTCAGAGAATTAGATCACTGGAGATAAGAATAGAGGAGTTGTTACCAGAAGTAAAGCATCTCAATATCATGTTTTATTATGTTTACTGATGGAGATTGAACCTAGATCTGTAATAGAATCTTGTAGAGATAAGATTTGGATTAATGCAATGAAGGAGGAACTCAGTTAGATAGACAAGAATCAGACCTTGGAATTGGTGCCTAGACCAAAAGACAAGAACATGATAGGTACAAAATGGGTTTACCAAAACAAGATAAATGAAAATGAAAAGGTTGTGAGGAACAAGGTGAGACTAGTATGCAAGGGTTACTCACAAATTTAATGCATCGAATTTGAAGAGACTTATGCCCTTTTTTCTTGGATGGAAGCTATTAGCATTTTCTTAGAATTTGCAACATTCAAAAGATTTAAAGGGTATCAAATAGATGTCAATTCCATGTTTCTAAATGGAGAAATAAAGGAAGAAGTGTACATTGAGCAACCGAAAGGGTTTGTATTAGAATCAATATGCAGATTGAAAAAGGCATTATATGGATTAAAGTAGGTACCTCGGGCTTGGTATGGAAAATTGGATAAATATCTAATCATTTAAGGATTCAAGAAAGGTTGGACATACAACAATTTATACTTCAAGATACTTTTAGACAAAATTTTGATTATTGTTGTGTATGTGGATGATATCATCTTTGGAGTTAGAGATGATCTAGGGAAAAAGTTTTCTAAAGAAATCTAGAAGGAATTTAAAATGTCTATGATTGGTGAATTGAAATTATTTCTTGGATTGCAAGTAAGTCAAAACAAAAAAGGCTTTTTTTAATTTCTCAATCCAAGTATGTGAAGGAGTTATTGAAGAATTTTGGCTTAGAAAATTCAAAAATTGTATGTACTCCCATTGTTACCAGCTGTAACTTGACTAAGGAGGATAATTCACTGAAAGAGGATGCAACTAAGTATAGATCAATTATTGGAGGATTGTTGTATTTGACTAATACTAGACCATATATCATGTATGCAATATGTTTGGCGGCTAGATTTTAACAAGAACTGAAAGAGTCACATGTTATGGCAGTAAAGAGGATTTTCAGATACTTGAAAGGAACAAAAGATATGGGATTATGGTACCTGAGAGAGTCATATTTTCACTGAAAACAAATACAGATGAAAATTTGGTAGATTTTTTGGATAACAAAGTAAGTAGCAGTGGTAGAGCATTCTTTCTTGGCTCCCAATTAGTTTATTGGTTAAGCAAGAAGTAGGATTTTGTAACGCTATCTAATAAAAAATCAAAGTATATTACAACAACCTCATGTTGTACTCAAGTATTATGGATGAAGAAAACCTTGAAGGATATAGGGGTTTGTTTTGATGAAACAATTCCTATCATGTGTGATAATACCAGTGCTATAAGTATGTCAAATAATCCAATAATGCATTGCAGAACAAAATTTATTGACATCAAATATCACTTTATCAAAGAGAAGGATAAGGAATGTGTAGTTAAGCTTGAGTATGTGCCCAAAAAGGAACAAATAGAAGATATATTTACCAAACCTTTGTGCAAGGATACTTTTGAGTATCTTAGGGGAAAGCTTGACATTTTACCCCTTCCTAGCATTCATTGGATGCACCGGTGTGTGTGCATTTGTCAAGTGCTTTGCATTTCTATTTTTCTGGATCAATGCATGGTGACTTCCTTATAGGGGGAGAAGAGTATGTTAGAAAGGGGGAGATTTTTGGGCCCTTTGTCATTATTTTCAAAGGGGGAAAAAGTTGGAGAAAGGTTGAAATTTGTTTATGTGCTTTATTATTGATGAATTTTGCTATCAATGAAAAAGGGGGAGATTATTAGAATGTGAGGTTGATGTTATCTATGCTATTTTCATTAATGTTAACATATCCCTATCCAAGACTCTTGGTGTATTAGTTGTTGTGTAACCAACTGGTTTGACGTATCAGTTGTGTATCAGTTGATGTGCTCTAATAGTCTGTATGTTTATGTTGAGTTTTTCACCAACATGTTTTAGTGAGTGTTCTTTATTGGACGCAATATATATTTGATTGGATCGATCCTATTTGGATGTGTATCCCTTGTTTATTTTGGTCCCAACTGTATGTGTGTAACGTGTTGATCATATCCATTAGAACTGAGTGCTTTGGAGATGGTGTGGCATGTTGGCTTGCTCGAGGCATGTTGTAATGTTCAAGGTGGTCCTAATTTCATTCCTTACCACTATGGGAATTTATTAGTGTGACCTATTTCAAATTTCTGGTCGACCTAGTGAATCTCATCATACTATATATATAAGAGTGATAAGTTTAGTTGTTGTGTTATCTAGATTCGTATATGTATCTAGTTCAATATATGTATCTAATAAGGCACATGCATGGTGATATGAGAATTGATTGAAAATATATATTTAGGAGATCTATGTTTGTGTGTATTAGTGTGTTGATCTTGGTGGTGGATTCTATCTCTTTTCATATTTTTAGGTTGTGAGCCTTTGTGTATCGACAATGAGCCTTATGTATCGACAGTGAGCCTTAGTGTATTGGCAATGAGCCTCTGTGTATTGGTAGTAAGTCTTTGTGTAATAGTATTAATCCTTTGTGTATCACTAGTGAACCATAGTGTATCAACTGTTAGAATTCAAAAAATTCAAACACCAAGATCCACTGTATGAAAAATACCTATCACAAAAACAAAGAATTGAGACACAAATCATAATGATCTGAAAGATGAAATATTCATTCAGAGAGGGAATTACAAAAGAATTAATAATTACAAAGAGATCAATCCTTATAAAGGAGATCGAACACCA
Organism: Thuja plicata; assembly: GCA_018584345.1. Classification (NCBI taxonomy): domain Eukaryota; kingdom Viridiplantae; phylum Streptophyta; class Pinopsida; order Cupressales; family Cupressaceae; genus Thuja; species Thuja plicata. The sequence continues at coordinate 3,632,098 of MU227817.1, forward strand.
GAAGGTGAAGAAACCTAGGTTGCATGATTATAATTAATAATAGAATTAATTATTATATGCCTAACGTTTAGCTTAAGTGAACTAGAGATAAAAAGTGACTTAATAATTAAATAAATAATGATTTAATTAATAAGTGAAAAGGTGACATAATAATTAAATCAATAATGATTTAATTAATAATTGAAAATACCTTTTTACTCTAACCCCCTTAAGATAAACTTAGGGAGAAGCTAAAAACCTAGAAACAACTACTGAAAGTGGGAGAATGGGTCCCAAAAACAAGGCCTAATCAGGTACCCAAGTACAAAAAATCTTTGTAAAGAGGAGAAATAGAGAAAACCACATGGGAAAAACCCTACTCCAAAAAGAGATGAAGCCTAGTGAAGGACTGTAGAAGCCTCCAAACTAGAGAATGTCCTAAAAATCAGGAACACAGATCAGGTAGAGAAGACTGTAATCTGCACGAGTGTCCTAAAATGACACTACTTGAATCAAGATGGAAAATGAGGCAAACATCATAACTTGAAGATACATATGGAAAAAAACCAAAGTCTGAAGAGCTGATCAAAAGAAGAACATGTAGATCACCACTAAAACATGAAGCTGCAAACACTGTCAAAGAATAATTGTTGGAACCTCCACTGAAATAAAATCTGATCAGGTGAGAAAATTGTAATCTATATGAGTGCCCTCAAATGATACTACTTGAATTAGGATAAAAAAGGGAAAATATCAGAACTTGAAGATACAGATGGAAAAAAACACCAAAGTCTGAAGCCTCCAAAATAGGAATGAAAGAAGAGTGTCCATATGGTAAATGATCCATCTCACTGAAATGCATAGGTACCAGTGAAAACTTTAGTGGCGATTATTCACCAAATGGCGAATGTCGCATGTCGGTGACCCCAAAATTGGTGAATATTTTTAACATATTGGATTGACCCTATCACCTAACATTCATTAATATTGGGTCCAAATCCCAGGCCCATCGCCCATCAGTTTATTTAATTTTTCCATTTCTTACACATTATCGCTAATGGAATATAAATTTTGGTCCCCATAAATTTAAAACATTTGCCTATAATTTCTAAGAGACCCCAAATTGACGAACTATATTCACTTGGAATTTTATGGACATGTGTCTCTAACTGACGTAATTTAGCCAACTTTATTAATCATTCAAAGGTATTGGATGACCCATAACCGCCTCAAAAATAACAAAAGACATGTTATAATTACGCAGGCTTCACCAAATATTTGTATACCTAATACCTCCTGCCAAATTTTCCAAATAAGGATTAGTATAAAAACATTCTGATATGTCTATGACATCTCTATATTTGATCAATAAAAAAGTTTCATACTATTGAGCGCAACTGTATACTGCATTGGCGAGTCGCTACTGCATTGCTGCATTTTAATTTGAGGCAAAGGTAAGTGATACTTATTCTATGACTCTGTGACTATGATTTTGAGTTCATTTACATTATTTTAGAATAGGTTCACAAAAATGGGGTTTCTTTTCCCTTTCGGCCTGAAATACACTGCACGCCATTGATCTGTGCTCATTAAATGGTCGCTGGCACTGTCGCACTATCACGGGTCCCATTAAATTTTGGCTTGTCATTTGATGTCACTAGGACTAAGGACATGTGTGAGTGTCACTTAATAATTTTAAATTACAACTTTAGCTTATTAGTTATTACATTTAATAAATGACATTAAATGTTTAGTTTTACAGTGTAGTCTGATTTAGATTTTAATTCAATTATTTCTATCTTATAATCACACATCGATATAACACATTGGAAAATTAAAAATAAAAACTTGCTCTAGACTGATAAAGAAACTTAATCATTTGGTCTTCAGATTTAAAAATGGAAGTACTAATCCATCACTTAAGCATATACTTAAATGTCTAATACACAGGTAAAGCAACTAATTAAAATATGGTAATCACAGAGAAGTCTAAGAATCATTTTTTGTACCCATAAAAAGAAATTTGAAATGAACTTGGAAATTTTTTATTAATTTTTTTCATAAAATTACATCGTACGGTAAAAATACAAACCTACTAGGAAACTTCTTATCGGTATAAAAAAAATTGAAACTTTGCATGTCCATTGTCAAAAGACTAGGGTAACAGAATGGGTAACCGGTAAACTAGGGAATCAGGGATCTTCATCTTCCCTTTCGTCTGAGTAGAATTTTCCAGAGAGGATAATCTCTGAGAATTTTTCAAGCCATGTGTAGTTTGACTCATCAAATTCATGAAGGTAAAACCATTTTAGGAGAAAATCCCTCCCAAGCCATGCCCATTTCCTATGTCACGTTAGTTGCTCGTCACTAAGGTTCAACAGAAAGGGTTGTCTGGCCACATTTTTTCCCAACACCAAAAACTTATGTATATCTCTTGGCCAAGGGATCCCCACCCCTAATTCTGCAAAAACAACAACATTGACATCGTCCTTTAGGAATTTCTCTTTAAAAACCTTCCTCAATAGCATCAATATATCCACCTTCTATCCTCTGAGGTCGAGGAGAGACACAAAAAACTAGGACGTAATGTCCATGTAGACATGGTATCTATCAACATTCTCATGGAACTCTCATCCCAATAACATCAACACAATAGAATTTATAAAAGTGTCGCCACCAACCTCCCTACAAATGGAAGTGAGGATTTCTTCTGAGACATTGCCCAAAAAGGACCTCTGGTCATCTGGGGATGTGCATCTTAAATGGACTAGTGTATCCATCTTTAATTCTCAAAGGATTAAAGACCTAAAAACCTAAACCTTAAAACCAGAGGTAGAATTTCTACCACCGACAGCTCTGACTCTGAATCTACCAAAAGCAAAATGAAGAAGAAAGAAACCAGACTGTCTATAAATAGCCCCGACCCCTTGATTGATAGTAGTGATCATAGATACTTAGCAACTAATAATTATTTTTTCTTTAATCATATTTAATGCAATTTCCATAAATGCATTATGCGTATTATGCGTGTGAGAGATTTAAATTGACTGTCCTTGATCTTTCATATCTAAATGTAAATCTTTACCATAACTTTTCCCATAAATGCTTAGTACTATTGATAGTTAAAGAATGTCACTGACAAGGCATTTATTTATTTTCAAGTTATGAGTTACAAGTTGTAGTTGCACTATCCACCATCGACATCAACAAATAACTATTAGTAATCAATGATCATGGTTATGATGCACTTTTTAAGGCTTGATACGTGCCATCATTCCGGTGAATTATTGTGAAAGTCAGTTTCCTTCTGAAATTTGGTGCAAAATTAAATTTCAGCCATTGATCTTCATCTAGGATGATCGAATGGTCTCAAATAATACATTTAACAATATCTAATGAGGTTATGTGTCTAATGTGTGATCAGTTATATTTGCAACAAATAAAAGTGATATTCACTGGACATTGCATTAATTACAATGTTACGTGTCATTATTCTAGTGACTTCTTGGAAAACTCAGTCTCCTTCATGAAATTGGGCCAAAATTAAACTTCAGCCATTGATCTAGGATAATCAAATGGTCTCAAATAAGACATTTAATATTAGTTGGCATTGGCCCACATGAGACATTGACGAGTCTATCTTTTGAAAATCACCAAATAAATTATTTATTTTTCCCATAATTAATGATAGATTAGCCAATAAAATAAATATATTTTCAAATGACACATAAAAATTGCCAGTACAAATATTTTTTTTACCTTCACAAGAAAATAATTCACCTCATATATTATATATTTTCCCCACATTAATTTATAATTCGCCAGGATTTTATGGAATTTTCATTCGGCAGGGAAAATATTGCCTATGCCTTTATATTATTTTTCTAATTTGGAAAAAAATTAGCCAGGATCAATAAAAATTTTCCCCTAAATTAATGTACGATTCGCTAGGATTTACACTTTTTTATAGGAGGGGGTTTCTTAAAGTTATCCCTGATATGTACTTAGCCATTGCATCTGCCTAGTATATAGGAATAAATACTGAATACATAGAATCACTCCATCAAACCAAGGAAGCATATAGAACCAAAAGGAAATACCCCCATAATGCTAACCAGGAAGAGGTATGAAGGATACACTGAGTTAGATTGCCAAGAATAACTGCATGATGAAAAATGTACAAGCACAAATAAAGGATGATGTCGAGGATGATCAGTCACATGAAACACATGAGGCTAATGTCATGGAAGGAACACTCAATTTACAAAGGGACAATAAACCCCCCCCCATGAAACTTTATAATATAGTGCGAGTACAATCATGCATAATGACACCTTATCTTAGTGCGGTTGCAAAAAAGAAATGCATAATGACACCTTATCTTAGTGCATTTGCAAAAAAGAAATGCTACAAAATATGTCTATAATTATCAGGAATGACATAAAGCTATAAGAACATATGTAATAGCTATGAAGGAGTCATCCCATGCAAGGAAAATAATCTCAAGACCTGAAACATCCAAGATATCCACTAGAATGTCAAAAAGCAAAAAATAGAATAAAATATACCTGGAGAAGATTCTGGCAATGAGACCCATACAAGAAGGAGAAAAGAACCAACTTTCCAATGACATGTGGAAGTCAAAAATGAAGTCTAGAAGAGAAAGATATGGAGACTAGAGTGCAAAATGGAACACTAAATTTGACTAGCAAAAAACCCTACCAGACGACAAAATTAGAAACTAAAACCAGGAAAATCAGATTGGGCTCAGAACTAGATTTATGATGATATCTTGTTTGGCCAAAAATTACTCCATTTTCTCAAGATACGAGCAAAAAAATGAAGAGGGATTTAAAACAAGAAGAATTCCAAGAAACCTCTACTAAATCTGGCAGAGCTCCACTAAATCTGGCGGAATTGCCAAAATTTTGGCCAAATCTGGCAGAGGTACCAAGGAAAAAATAAATAAATAAATAAATTTTTTTCCACCGTTACGGTTGCATGATTTTTGAGGTGGAACATAAATCGAGGCACCATGAAAACCAATACATGTTTTTGCCTTGAAAAGCATGCCAAAGTTGTGCATGCAAAAAAGAGGGTCGAGATTTCAACTATGTCCAAATTGGATGTACCTTATATGAAAATAGTGGTTTTATGGAATTTTGAGCTCAACCGTGAGGTTAGTTTGTACCCAAAGTGCTCCAAAAAATAGCTTCCCTCCAGATGCACACAAAAAAATTTGAAAACTTGAAACCCTCGAAGCTCTAGAAAATCTTCAAAAAAATAAGAATGGGATGCAACATCAAGGCTCTGACACCATGTTAGAATTTGAAGAAATCGATCACCAAGATCATTGTATGAAAAATACCTGTCACAAAAGAAAAGAATGGAGACACAACTCATAATGATCTAAAAGATGAAATATTCATTTAGAGAGGGAATTACAAAATAATTAATAATTACAAAGAGATCAATCCTTATAAAGGAGATCGAACACCAGAAGGTGGAGAAACCTAGGTTGCATGATAGTAATTATTAATAGAATTAATTATTATATGCCTAAAGTTTAGCTTAAGTGAACTAGAGATAAAAAGTGACTTAATAATTAATTCAATAATGATTTAATTAATAAGTGAAAAGGTGACTTAATAATTAAAACAATAATGATTTAATTAATAAGTGAAAATATATTTTTACTCTAACATCGACAATGAGCCTACTTGTAGTGAGCACATCTAGCAGTGAGCCTTTGTAAAAATCACCATACCGATGTCACCTTAACAAGTATTTTACATACCATTCGAAATGAAGGAGAGGAAGGAGCGCATTTGGAGGCAACCGTCACTTGCAATTTTTGGGCACATAGGAGGCACAGACACATGCAAGGGAAAGTTTTAGAGAACACCCAAGGAAGGTCTACAGTGGCCAAGTTTGTAGAAGGTGGCCCTTAAACTCTCAAAATCAGATAGCATGAACATGAAGGCTCCAACTGATTGGAGAAATGGGGAAAATGGATATCAAAATATAGGGCAAAGAACTTATGGGAATGGAAGGAGGTGGGAGAATTGGAACATAATGGGTGGTAAACCTCTGGTCTACACATAGATTGGGAAAAACTTTGATTTCACAAAGATTGAACATAAGTTCTACGGACTATTGAGCGTTGTTTTAACACAAGCCAACTTGCTAGGATCTCGAGATTCAATTTCCTCTTTTGAAAGAATAACAGAGTTATTCACAAGGCTCTTCGGGGTTGGGTCACAACCTGCTTGGTTACCCAGTTGAAGATAAATGTGATTGTTCACAAGGAGGCCTTTGCTAGTATGTTCAAGACAACAAACTGCAAAATATTATTAGTTCTTTTTTTTGGGTATTTTTCATTTTAACAAGTGTAGGTATGGTAAATAAAATGCAATTTTGTGTTTTATTTTTTGAAACAACGATTTCAGAATTTCAAAGAAGAATTAAAGGGATGAGGGTAACAAGAAGTGCAGCAAAATGTAAAGAAAAGTAAAATCCTAAGGACATAAACCGCTGTAAACCCTTCCTTGCGAATTAAATGCTGGAGAGATTTGGAACAACCCACAAAGCATAAATCAGACCAAGTCACAATTCACTACTCCACGGATGCAAGCATTTGGAGAGAAGACGTATTCACTTGTGCAAGATATTCAAAATCTATCAAATCATGAAGCCACCAAGATGTGTGCACCCACAAGATAGATTTATCGTTAATCCCAAAGATGATCTCCTCCACGCATTTGTCACAGCAAGGTAGATATACAACAACAAACTCCAACTAAAAGTAGCATGAATTTGAAAGACAATAACACAAAGGGCTCTCTGAAAATAAAGAATAATGCAAGCATACATTCAATAAATTCACATAGATAGTAGTAATTCACACACCATGAATAAAGCACCCAATGTAGATCTTTATTGTATTAAAAAGTTGGCCTTTTACATTGCTTTTTTATTACAATATATAGAGTTTTGATCTACAACTCTCATTTTTGGAGTTAGGGTATCAGAGAGTTTAAACTAGAGAACAAAGGTTAAAACTAGAACTTTACTGAAGGGAAACTACTGCTAACTGATACTA
>MU227817.1:3639431-3675036 GCA_018584345.1 Thuja plicata
TTCCCAAAATGAACTCAAGTTGTCCATTAATCTAATCTGGAGTCTAACTGGTGTCTAAAAAAGTGACCTCGCTAAAAACCCCTAGTTTTTTGGACCCCGACCTCTACCCCAAAACTTTAATGCCTTCAAAATTCCCCAAGTGTTTCTCAAAACCTTAAAACTCAGAGGTCCCAAAACTTTGGACTTTCCGTAGGCCGAAAGGCCGAAAAACCTTGAAGAGGCTGAAAGGCCAAATTTTTTGAAGGCCAAAAGGCCAAAAAATACCTCTCACTTTCGGGGCCGAATGGCCGAAAAATCAGAGGTCAAAAGGCCGAAAAACTCTTCCTTGGTAGAATTTTGGCCAAGTGTTAAAAAATTCCTGCCCTGTCTACCCAATAATTTAACCTTGGAGGCCTATCTAGTGAAGACCTCTGGGTGAGCTGCCCGGAGCCTCTGCACTATCTCTTGGACTTCTTCAAAATTGATCTCTTTCCTTCTTATCTTAGCGACCCTTCGTTCTTGCTTCTTCCTGAAGATAGTCAATTCAGAAGTGAAGAATGTGATCTCTTCCTCCTATTGTAACATTCTTTGTATTTCTTCTTTCATGTGAAATAGTTGCTGCAGGGCCTCCTTGTTATTAACTCCAGCCAGAAAGTCTTTGAACTATTGGACCACCTCTTTGGAAGGGCGTAGAGCCTGTTTACTCTCATCCTGATAGACACTAAGGCCGACCCCTGTGAAGAATGTATCTATATCTTCGATCTATTTTATTACCTCATCCCGCTTTTCATCTATAAGGGCCTGGCATTTCTGGTAGGCCTTAATTATTTTGGACATTTGTTCATTCCAGGCCTCAAATTTGTCTAATTCTTCACCCTCATAGACTTTCACCAAAATTTGGAAATGTTGCTTTCAAATTATCTCTAAGTCTTGCAGAGCTGCTTGCCACTTAACCACCTCCAAATCCATACCCCCATCATCTTCCAACAGGTTAATGAGTGAATTTACTTTAACCAAAATGGTATGGTATGGCCTAAATATTGATGGAATTGCCTTCTCTCTGAATTGTTTGAAGTCATTTATCCAATCAGCGCTTTCCTGGATGAAAGAGGGAGTCAAACCTACCGACAAATTTGGTGTAGCCCTTTTATCAAGCATGGCCTATAGTGAAGCCTCTAAACAATTTGGGTCAATAGGACCCACCATCTTTTGGATGAACCCTTTTAATGCTTCATTTTGATTCATTAAAGTTTTGATGGTTTCTTCATCTTTATTCATGAACCCCAGAGCATGTTTCAACCCTAAGGCTACTAGTGTCTTGCTCCCTTCTCTTGTAGGTTCACCCAAATCCACCTCCCTGAATGTATATCCTTCTGATGAGACTGTTTTTTGAGTAGTTCTTAGGGGCGGGATAGCTATCTGGGCTTTCCAATGACCCCTGGTGTCCTGAGTTACATACGACATGATCCTGGTGGGTGCATTAGTTTCTGCCTGGTGGAAAGCTTGTCACACATATGTCATACTTATATCATCCCCATCCAATTCACTAGTGTAGGTTCTTTTTTGGGGTTGTATCTCCTTGGTAAACCAAGTAGGTTTGTCGGATGTTGTTATAGGTTCATATGGTGCAACCTAGAGGATTTAAGTTAAGCTTTGTGCCTCTGACATTATTTCTTTATCTGATCCCTTCTCTTGCTCTTTTTCTTGTTCATTCCCTCCTTTCATCAGAAGTGTTAATTGATACCTTGGACTTCAGACCGGTTATGGACTCCAGCGTGGTATGGAAAGGTGGTGTGTCTTTAGCACTCACAGCCTCTCCAAAAACCTAGGTGGCACATGTTGGAGGGATTGATGTTGAGGGAACAATTGTTGGCATGATTGGAGTGGGAGATGAGGAGATGGTGGTAGTAGACAGAGGCGGGGTTGGTGCAGGAGTAGGTGTTGGAGTTGGTAGGGAAACTGGTGGAGTAGGTATGTGAGGTGGTAAAGAAGTTGGTGGAGTGATTATGTGAGGTGGTGGAGTGAAAACATAACTCCCTCCATCTATAATATCTGTTGCTAAACTTTGAGTCACCCCACTATCTTGGGTTTTAGGCCCTAGAGTAGAATGGGAGCTTATTGGTGGAACAGAAACATTCACCGAAGGATTGGTGAACTGGACTAGTGGCGGAGTGACGGCTACCTAGGGTTGTATGAGCGGTGGTCCCCCAGTGTGTGTATCTTGGCCATGATCTGAAAAGTCTTCAAGTCCTTCAAAATCAGAAAGCATAAACTCATCCGATCCTAAAGCCTCCAAAGGGTTATCCTGTTCTTTGGGATCCTCCTTATGTTTCTTAGTAGTCTCCTTTTCTCTCCTCTTTTGCAACCTAGTCTTCTGAACTAAGGGCTCACTTGCATCCTCTTCATTAGGTTCTTCTTGTATAGTTTCTAACTATGGAGATTCTGAACTCTTCTTTCTCTTATAGGTTTTCTTCTCAGTGGTGGGGAAACTTTGGCCAGAGGTAGATGGGCCTTCTCCTGATTGGGGTTGTGATGACCCCGCTGGTGGGTCAATCTGGCCCATCATTCTAGTTTTCTTGGGCCTAGGATTGGAGCCATATTCAACTAGTCGTTCATGACCATATACAGTTCTAGGCTTTTGAGGGGGAGCCTTCTTATACTTGGGAGCTATTGACTTCTCTCCTTGTTGTTTTTCTACTTTCTTGGAGGATTCCATTAATGTCTTTACCAGGATTGGACTCATTCTATGTGGCTTCTTGATCCAAGTTATGGTGGTCTTTATCACGTGTCTCACCCAGAAGTCTATGTCATGATTTTCATCCTTGTCCACCTTGGCGTTCATGATTCGCCGGTCGTACACCTTATCTTTTGTGTAAATTTCTTCTAAGACTTCTTCTGAATCACACTCCCAAACCTTTGGGGAAATAGGGACTTTTAACACCTCTTTTTCCAGAGTGAGGTTCATTCTATAATAATCCTGAATCCTGACCTCATGATCGTCTATGCAGTTGATCTAGTGATCCTCCAAATGTGGTTCATGTATGAAAAATTTTCCAATGATGTGGCTGTAAGTGCCTATAGGATCAAAGCAGGCTCGTACTATCTTGTAAAGCTGTAAGGGGCAGTCATCCCATTCAAAAGAAAGGGATTTACAAACCTTCATATCTTGTAGTGTATATGGTCCCAAAGAGATGGGAAAGTACCAACAGTGCTTCTTCTTATGCTTTATGTGCTCATATGCTTCCGTGAGCTGCCTGGCCGTCTCCAATATGATTATCAGGTCAGATGGGTACCTGTGCAACTTATTTGGTTGCAAGGTTGACCCAACTATCTGGATGTAGGTGAATGTCCTAAACTAGATAAAATAGGCCCCAATGGACCTTACCTTAGCAATAGCCTCTTCTGACATCCTTTCAGCAAAGTCACCCTCAATAGATCGGATGACTACGAATATGAATGCATCATTAACTATCCTATAATCATGAGAATCCTCTGTCATGTTTTCTCCTTTTACCATTTGTGGGTATACAAGATGGGGCCATGCATTTGGATCATTCAAACTTCCCCTCTTGGTGAGGCCAAGATAATCTGCCCGTGCAGCTAGTAGATACACCACGTAAGTGCTCATGTAAAACTTGGGTTATGTTTTACGACTGTCAATTTCTCATCCAGATTATCACTAATGATGGTGCACCAGTCAAATCTTGCCTTCCATTCCGAGATCCTTTCTATCAATAGGATCATCCAGTGCTCTATTTGAGTGGATTGTGGCAACCCATACACCCATCTTATCATTGTTATGGCTGCCTGGATGTCATCCTTCATGTAGCCTCTTCAGAGGTCTATCTTGTCTAATTTGTTCTTGGCAAGCGGTTGCTTGAGGTATTCTTTATTCATCATTTCGTGTATAGCTTGCTCCTTGTTGCCAAACCACTTGGTCCCCTTTTCAATGTAGAAGTCATAGAACTTGTCTATGCCTTTATGGAGGTGAAAGACGTCCTCAATGACATCTGGCTTGATGTCCAATACAACCTGATCTTCTGAGTTTACTACCACCCTTTTGTCTGAATCATAGTGATGAGCTAGGGTGACAATCGATTCTGAAGATGAAATGACCACTGGGTGTGTGGCTGCATTTACTATCCCAAATAGGACTAATGAAGTGCAATCCTTAGATCTGTTAGTTGGCTAGGAGCACTGAGTCAGGAACTCATTCCAATCCACATTCCCGATATTGGTGTCGGTTATCTCGTTGTGCTTGTTTCCTACCTTTGAGCTAGGGGGATTCCCCTTGTATTGAAACTTCATTGGGGAGGTTGTATTTGGTTCAGTCATTCCTGCAAGAAAAGACAAATATCAGTAGCTTATTGAATATAAAAGCTAATTTAAACTATGAAAGTAAGAAATAAGAGCTAAATAAATAGCTAAGTGTATGTTTTCGCACTTTTGGGGTTTCGGTCACTGAACATTGGTTTGGAGGGTGAAAAGTCTGAAAGTGCGAAAGGTTTGTTGGAAGGACAAAGTATGTAGGGACTTTTGGGGATTTAAACAACAAAAAATGAGGGGTGCTTGCTCAGGAACGTCGAATTGTTCAAACATGGTGAGGAACCCGTAAAGCCCGATCGGAGGTTTCTCTTTCGGCTTTTCAGACCTTTCGGTCTTTCAGACCTTTTGGATGTTTGAAAGGCTAAAACATCCAAAATGGTACTTGGTGAGAGCTTGAAGATCCATTTTGAGCCTTTCAAAGGTTGAAAACCCGCGGCAAGGGCCGCGACTGACAAAACACAAAACCTGAAATCTAAGATGAACTGACATGAGAAAACCCTAGGGCCGATAGGGAGGGACGTCGCTGTCGATGCATGAAGGCACAAAGGCCTGATGTGATAGAGAAACAAAGTGCGCTAGGCTGGAAAAATACTAGGCACACCAAAAAGACACAAAAAACCATAGAACTAGAATGAAAACATGAAGTGAAGGAGAGCGAGGAGGATCTACCTCGAACGAATGAGTAGGGGGAGGAAAACTAGGTGGCTTGGAGGTAGAAGTGGTCGGAAAGGAGACACAAATGGATTCACGAGAAGGAGCACAAAAAACACAAAGTGTGGTTTAAAATGAGCCTTCTTTTATTTATATCCTATGAGCTAACGTTAGCAACTTTGGGGCTTTCAGACCCCGAAAGGCCAAAAATGTTGAAAGGGAACCAAGCCTTTGTCATTTTGGTGTTTTCAGAGTCTGAAAACACCAAAAGGTCAGGTCTTCAGCCTTTCAGCCATTTCAACATTTTGAAGGATCTAAGTCCTCCAAAAGTCTGAAAGGGACGAAAGGTCAGGTCTTCAACCTTTCGGTCATTTTGGCACTTTGGAGGAACTAAGTCCTTCGAAAGTCCAAAAGGGCTGAAAGGCCAAAAAAGGGGTTCTTCCTTCTTCTGACTTGGTTTCAACAATCATTTGGTGGCTGACTAGATTTCTATGAGGGGGGACATGACGAATGGAAAAAAGGACAAAAGAAGGGGGGTCCCCATGGTGAAAGGACCTAAAATGGGGTGTGTGTTGTGGACCCACAACAAATAGCTCCGACAAAAGGAGGAATGACCAAGGCATTTCTTTATCATCAACACTCTTCTGGAAAGTAGCTTTGCAGTAGAACAGAACCAAAAGGTAGTGGAGTCGATTATTCTTCAATCACCTCCAAACTAAGGTTGTTCTGTTAGTTTCCTATGTGTGCTCCTATGTGTTCATTTCCTAACCTTTGGTAGTGATAACCAAGGCGCTTTCCTGCTATACCCAACTTTTTCCAAATAAACCAGGGCTTCCTAAAAAGAGCTTTGCTGCCAATCAGGCATTCATAGCCCCGACAAAGTTTTCCCCAAGTCCCAAGTATAAGCTTACTCTACTGCCAGCCAGGCGTTCATAGCCCCAGTAGAGGTTGTCATCATCACCCAAGTCTGTTCTGCCTACTAGGCTATAACTCTCTTTGTGAGAGCTTCATCTTTTAACAAATCATTTTGTTTCTTTTGTTTGCTTGGAGATGTATCACCCCTTGGATGCTAGTGTGTTCCATGCATTTAGGTCTGTAACCTCTTTTCTTCTTCTTCTTTTCTCTGGTCCAAGCAACGATTAGGTGGTGTTTCCCAGACTTTTTTCTCATGACCTCTTTGGGGCACTTTTCTTTTTAGTGTTTCTTTTGCTTTCCCTTTTGGCTCTTCTTTCTTTCATTATCACCTTCACATTCAGTTCAGACTTGGGTTCTGGGATCAGTGGGTACCCGAACCTATGCACTCAGGTTGGCTACAACTGACAAATGCCTTAGAAACCAATGCCCTCTGGTGTTGTACCTTAATGTGTCTTGTGGTCAAGATGACCAAAATTTGAACTCCTTCTTGTCTTTCAATGATAATCATCACTACTTTGTCTTTTGGGAAGGTTATCTTACGCTTCATGTATCCTTAGAGAAATCTGACTAAGAAATACCTCTACTCCTCTTGCAAGACACCCTGGACTGGATTGAAAACACACTAACCTAAAACAACAAACAAGCTCTGACAAAGAAAAGAACAAAAACGAGTGGAAGAAAGGACTGACGGCAAGGACAAAAAAAAAAGAAAAAAAAATGCAAAAGTGACTATGGTACAAGGGACGAAAGGCAATCCTACTTAGGATCCAAAGTAATGTTTGAGGAATTTCCCATTGACTGGAAATGGGGTCAACTCTTTGTCCAATGTGTTGATCCTAAAAGTGTTCTCCCCCAGGATCTCTGTTATTTTGTAAGGACCCGTCCACAGCCTTTGGAACTTGGTGTGGCCGCTTGGCTTTTCTTTTGCCTTATCCCATAGGAGGACAAGGTCAGAGATCCTAAAGGTTTTGATGGTATCTCTCTTGTCAAACCACCTTTTGACTACAGCTTGATGTTTTGATACATGTTCCAGGGCCAAAGTTCATTTCTCCTCTAGTTTTAGGAGATTCATGAGTCTGACTTGTACCCGATCTTCCTCCCCTACGTACTGGTCCATGAATCTCAGAATTGGGATCTTTAGGTTCATAGGAAAGACCGGTTGCAATCCATAGATAAGTTGGTATGGAGATGTCCCCAGGGCATTCTTGATCCTTACACGATCAGTCCATAAAGCATATTTTAGCTGTGTTTGCTAGTCCCTGGGGTTGTCATCCAGGAGGTGTTTGATCATTGTTGTCAGATTTGTGTTTGTAGACTCTACTATGCCATTGCCGTGCGGATAGTAATTTGAAGAGAATTTGAGGATTACCTAGTTTTTGAAGGCCCATTATGTGAGTGAGGCCAAAGAGAAAGAGGGGGCATTGTCACATACCAGATAGAATGGCATCCCAAACCTAGTTATGATGCGTTCCTCCATGAATTTGGTCACGACCTCAGTGGTACAATTTTTCAATGCTTGCGCCTTCATCCAGTGTGTGCAATAGTCGATAGTTGTTAAGATAAACTTATGTCCTGCAGATGAAGGGGGGTTAATCACTCCAATAAAATCCAAGCCCCATTGGGCAAATGGGCATACCTCATAGACTGGTTGTAAGGGCATTGCTGGATTTCTCTCTCGAGGCACACTAGTTTGGCAAGTGTGGCAGGATCTCATGTGCTCGCCGGTATCTTTAAATATCGTAGGCCAAAAATACCCTACCCTCAGGATTTGGTGAGCTATGGCCTCTGTCGATCCATGTCCCATTCTGTATTTGTCATGAAAGTCCACCAATATTTGTTTTGCCTCCATTCTATCCAAAAACCTTAGGTACAAACCCTCATAATTGTGTTTGTAGAGCTGTCCACTCTTTAGCATGTAAGAGTTGCTTTTGATCTTTAAAGCTCTTCTTTGGGAACTATTAGCTTCCTCAAGGCAGCGATTCTACAATAGATAGTACACTATGCCTTGGTACCATACATCCATGATGACGCCCTGGTCGATGTATGTTTGGCAGACCAGACCTTCTTTAGACTCAAAGATCAGCTTCGTCAGGCCTTGGCCCCTTACCAATTTCATTGGTTGGATTTCTAGGTCAAACTCTTGGAGAATTTCCATCCATTTCCCTCTCCGCTCTCCCAGTTCATTCTGCATCAAGAGGGATTTAGCTACCACATCTAGAACTATCCCAATGACTTTACTCCTTAAGATATAATGCCTAAACTTCTTCACCACCTTGACGAGAGAAAATGATTGTTTATCCAGGTTTGGGTATCTAAGCTTAGCATCTTTGAAAGGGAAACTCATGAAGGTGATGGGTCTTTCGTCTTCACTATTCTTCTTCTGTGTGAGAATGCCTGTGCATGAGTGTTCTAACATGAAAGAGTAGACTTTGAATGGGATGGTGTAGTCAGCACTGGCTAGGACTGGTGTCATGGCAATGGAAGTCTTAATTTCTTCGAAGGACTTCTTGGCGAGGAGGGCCCATTCAATCTTGGCATCTTTCTTGAGCATGTCGTTCAATGGTTTCACTATCTCTGCGAAGCCACTAATGAATTTTCTGATGAAGTTGATCTTTTCGAAGAAAGATTTTAGTTCTTTGCGGCTATGAGGTGGTGTCAATTTTAGGATTGCCTCCACCCTTTTGGGGTCAATGGATATCCCCCTTTCAGAGATGATATTCCCCAAAAGATTTCCTTTAGTTACCCCGAACACACATTTCTTGGGGTTGAGGGAGATCCCAAATTCTCTACACCTCTGGAGGTATTTTCTGAGGTCGCTTATGTAGTTATCTCTTAGTTTTGAGTAGACGGTGAGATCATCCATGTAGATGATAATGCACCTTCCAACCAATCCTTTGAATTCTATGTCCATTGCTCTCTAGAAGGTGGCCCCGACATTAATCAGCCTGAAAGGCATCCGTCAATATTCGAAAGTCCCCCATTTAGTGGTGAATGTTATTTTCAGCCTATCCTCTTCCTGTACCATCACCTGATTGTACCTAGAGTAGCCATCCAAAAATGACATCATTTGAGATCCATTAACCTTCTGCACCACTTCCTCTAGAGATGGGAGCAAATAATTATCCTTTTGAGAGGACTTGTTGAGGTTTCAGAAGTCTACGCACAACCTGATTTCTCCAGTCTTCTTCCTTACTGGTACTAGGTTTGCAACCCATGTAGAATGTCAAATCAAGATGATGATCCTAGCGTCAAGTAGCTTCTAGAATTCCTTCTTAATTAAGGGATCCATAGTGGGATTCACGGGTATTTTTCATTGTCGAAAAGGCTTAGAATCTGGCTTCAAAGGGATGTTGTGCACTATGATTGAGGTGTCATATGTCTTTAATTCTTCATAACTCCATGCTATGACATCTTGATATTCAGTGAGAAGCTAGACCATTTTCTCTTTTTCTTCCTTGGTTCCCACCTTTCCGATGTGGACTTCTCTCGGTTCTTCTTTCATGCCCAGGTTGTAGGTGTCACATTCTTTGCCACTAGGTGTTATTTCAGGGTGTCTTCATATAGTAGTCTTATCGCTATCGAAAATCCTCTCTAGTTCTACCATTCCCTTGGGTATAGCATTGGTTTTCAAGTTTATGACGTTGTAATCATTAGGCTCTTCAAGTTCAACTATTTCCTCCCCATTCTTCTCTTTGTCGATGATCTTCTTTTCAAATAAGTCAGCGCACATGATAAAGTCTAAGATATGTTGATCATCTTGGAAGACTTGAAATTTAGTGACATTGTCTGGAATGGCCAGGGCTACGACAAGTTCAACTGAGAATTTCTTTAGTTTGAATTTCTCTATTGGATGTAATGAGCTGGCTGAAATAGCCAATGCGTCAGCAACAATGTTATTTCTCCTCGGGATGGTTTTGATGTTGAAAGCATCAAAGTCATTGATCAGATCCCATGCCCTATTTTGGTAGGCTGAGAGCCTCTTATCATTGCAAGTATACTGGCTACAAATATTCTTGACAAATAATTGGGAATCTCCTTCCACCGTCAAGATTTTGATCCCTTTCTCGTGAGCTAGGAGGAGTCCACAAACCAGTGCCTCGTATTCTGCAACATTATTAGTACAAATAAACTGTAATCTATAAGTAGCATAGAAAGACTTACCCCTTGGATTTATCAATTCAATTCCCATGCATGCTCCTTGTTTAAATTTGGAACCACTGAAGCATAGTCTCCATATCTGAGGTGGTTTAGTAGGGCTAGGTTTGGTCGATCTTTTCTTAGAAAAACCCTTGTTTCTTGGTTTTGGGCCTCTCTCTCCATCGCTATCGAAAGAAGTTAACTCTCCCGTATGTTGAGCATGCCTAGGTTTGGGGAGTTTTTCATCTTCATCACCTTTATCTTCTAGTATTCCCTTGTAAGGGGGCCGCGCTCCATCATCCAAGGTACTCCAGTCACTAAGCATATTCAGGGCATGGCTTCTATCTCTAGAATCTGACCCACTGTCTTGATTTTGGGGTGAACTATTTGCAAGGAGTAGGCTATCCATATTTGGTGTGACATCATTCCCACCTTCTACCCCAAGTTCATATTCCTTTATCATCAGTGCCTCTAGTGTCTCATTTGGTTGGGCAATTTGAGCTAACACTTGTGACAGTGCCTCTTGAGAACTGGGGCATGTAAACTCAGAATGACTATCCTGATGTAATCGACACTACCCAGGTAGTAATAGGATGTTAGGATCTGTGTCTTGGCCTAGATGTCATAGGCTATTTGTTGTACTATTGATGAAACTCTAGAAGATGTCATCACCAATCTTTAGCTCTATAAGACCTTGGATGGGGCTATGGTCTGATTCTTCACCCTCTCGGATCTGAAACATGAAAACGTCATCTAATCAATAAGGGCCCAAATCAGTTTGAGTGAACAAGACTTCATTCGGGGCATTGTATTCGGTGATCATCCTCTTTAGCTTCAGTTCTGCATCTATCTTGATTTGGTTGTTCAAACCTCTCCAGGGTAGCCAGAGTTGGGTGAAATTTGTAGAGAGCCATCCTCTTAAGCATTTAGTCCATTCTTAGCTTAGCAACATCCCATAAGTCTTGGGGATGTTCAATATGTGTATATCAATGCATTCTTGTATCTGGGGATCTGCAACTAGTTGGATGTGTATGTCTTTGAGCACACCAATTACTCTAACCTTGGTTTTGTCTAATTATATGACCACCTAGTTTGTTACTTGGGGTACCATCCCCAACTTTCGGCAAATTGATAGGGGCATAACATTGCATGAGGCTCCTGAATCGATTAGGCAGTTATGTAGGTTCTTTCCAAACATCCATAGGCTAGGTAAGAATGGTGGGACCTCTATCCTATCTGTGAATATTGTTGGGAACACCTCAGATGTGTTAACATTGGACATCGGCACCCTGGTGTTGTTGGTCAACAGGCCAGGTTTTGAATGATCGAAGGATCTTAAAAGGGCTTCCTTTTGAGATGGGCAGCCCTACAATAGTTTGAACATAGAGATGTTTGCCTTAGTTTTTTTGAGTTCATCCACTGCACTGTACTTGTCATTTGACCAGGCTGTTCCTCGGTAGCCAACATATGTACTTGTTGTAGGAGGTTTGGGAGTATTTGGGCCCTTTGGAGGTATGGGATTGTTACTAGCCCGAGGATCTGGTGGAGTCGATTTCTTTCCTGGAGGTATGATGTCAATGAGGGGATCCTTTCTACTCCAAAGGTTATATGAGTTTCACTAATCATTTTGGAAGGCATGCACCTCAGAATATTTAGGCTCATTTTCTCTTTGAAAAGGGAACATGAACTCATCTTCTCCCGTATAAGCTTTTGAGCCTCCTTCCCTTCCAGAATCATAGGAATTGAACACCATAGCATTGAATTGCACTGGGGTCCCCTCTGGATTTTGGGTGTAGTGGTCTTGATGCTTAGTTGGAGCCCTAACAAAATTGGCCTCTGAAGCCTCATAAGTATTGGCATCATCTGCTGGGATGCTACCATTATTTGGTCTAGTGTTCCATGGCTGATTTGGCCTTTGCTTCCCAAATGATTTCTCCTATGTGTTGTTGTTGTTTTTGTATGCATTAAAACCCCTATTTGGATTCTGAGAGTTTGTATTTGGATTAGGAGATGCTCATTGGTATCCACCCTAACTTTGGGGTGGGTTTAGCTTCATTCTGGTAACTTCGCTAGTGAGTTGTGATAAGGTCTTCTTTACAGTGTCTAACTCAGAAGCCATGAGAGCATCAGGCTCATTCTTAGGTACAACCCTCTGTTCTACGAATGCTATTTTATGAGCTTCATAGCTTGGATAAGTAATGGGTTTAGGCACAGTTGTACATGGTTGTGCTGGTATAGGATTTAGCATGGGCAAGTGGTTGGCCAAGGCTTGATTGTTTGCTGCAGATGGGTGTGGGACCACAAGATTACTGATGATGGGCGTAGCCACATAGCTTCCTTCTTGTGGGTCCATTTGCTGAGTGAAAGTGATGGCTTCATTATACACCTTTTCAATTGTATCTCTATTTTCCAGGGGAAGCCTTCTTAGAAATATTGAGGTAAATGGGTCTAGAGCCTTTAGGTAAACTTGTATGATAGCCTCATCTGGTATAGTATAAGGAGCTTCTAGATTTTGATGCATTTTGTGAAAATGATGATTAAACATAGTAATGGGCTCCTTAGGATCTTTCCTCATGGTTATGAACTGGTGATGTGTTGCCACCAGATCGACATATAATTTGAATTGATTAAGGAATTTGGTTTCGAAGTCATTCCATACTAAGATAGACCCTTGTGGAAAATTTAGGTACCATTTGTATGGAAACTCTCCCAAAGTGTACGGGAATAGATGATAGATGACATCTTGGTGGGAAATCTCTTTGCTTTTGCAAATTTCCTTGAAGGCACGGATGTGTTCTTCTGCTGTCCTAGATTCACCATATATGAATCATGTACAAAATTTCTCCATATTTTTGGGTAACTCATGGAGCTGCCCAACAAAGTTCAAAGGTGAGCTTGTTGCGTTAGCAAAAAAGGCCATTGGACGAGGTTGTTGCAAATGTCAATTTGGCAAGTTCTAATTTTGATTGATGGTTATGGTAGTAGTTGGGGCAATGATGTGTAATGACTATCCAAGAGGATCCTAAGTTGCGGCAAGGTGATGAGAAGATTCACCTTTTTCTTTTCCCTTGTCGCTGCGAGCCCTTCAGTGGTGAGTTAGTTTGAGTAACTCGCCTCTTTTCAGAGATGATCTAAGCACACGCTTGAATCTCTCTGGAGAGAAAGATCTAATATTATCTAGCTTTTGGGTCTTGAGGCCCTCCTTCTAGTGCCACTTCTGTTGAGTGTTGTTTTGACACAAGCCAACTTGCTAGGTTCTCGAGATTCAATTTCCTCTCTTGAAAGAATAACAGAGTTATTCCAAAGGTTCTCCGTGGTTGGGTCACAACCTGCTTGGTTACTTAGTTGAAGATAAATGTGATTTTTCACCAGAAGGCCTTTGCTACGTTCAAGATAGCAAACTGCAAAATATTGTTAGTTCTCTTTTTTGGGTATTTTCCGTTTAGGTATGGTAAATAAAATGCAATTTTGTGTTTTATTTTTTGAAACAACGATTTTCAGAATTTCAAAGTAGAATTAAAGGGATGAGGGTAACAAGAAGTGCAGTGAAATATAAAGAAAAGTAAAATCCTAAGGACATAAACCATTGTAAACCCTTCCTTGTGAATTAAATGCTGGAGAGATTTGGAACAACCCACGAAGCATAAATCAGACCAAGTCACAATTCACTACTCCACGGATGTAAGTGTTTGGAGAGAAGATGTATTCACTTGTGCAAGATATTCAAAATCTATCAAATCATGAAGCCACCAAGATGTGCGCACCCACAAGACTGATTTATCATTAAGCCCAAAGATGATCTCCTCCACGCATTCGTCATAGCAAGGTAGATATACAACATCAAACTCCAACTAAAAGTAGCACGAACTCGAAACACAATAACACATAGGGCTCTCTGAAAATAAAAAATAATGCAAGCATACATTCAATAAATTCACATAGATAGTAGTAATTCACACACCATGAATGAAGCACCCAATGTAGATCTTTATTGTATTAAAAATTCAGCCTTTTACATTGCTTTTTGATTACAATATATAGAGTTTTGATCTACAACTCTCATTTTTTAGAGTTAGGGTATCAAAGAGTTTAAACTAGAGAACAAAGGTTAAAAATAGAACTTTACTGAAGGGAAACTACTACTAATTGATACTATATAAATTTCATGGATTCTTAAATCCATTTACAATCCATTTTCTCATGCAAAGAGGGAAAAATCTGTCAAAGAAGAGAGAGAAAGAAGGTGAATTCCTCTTGTGAACTGGGAGTCTTCTTCTTGATTTCGGTGGTCCTTCTTGGATTCTTCATCTGGAACTATTTTTGGCGATGGGAGTTGATAGGAAACCTTGATTCTTCCCAAAATGAAATCAAGTTGTCCATTAATCTGATTTGGAGTCTAACTGGTGTCTGAAAAAAGTGACCTCGCTAAAAACCCCCAGTTTTTCAGACCCCAACCTCTACCCTGAAACTTTCATGCCTTCAAAATTCCCCAAGTGTTTCTCAAAACCTTAAAATTCGGAGGTCCCAAAACTTCAGACTTTTCGTAGGCCAAAAGGCTGAAAAACCTTGAAGAGGCCGAAAGGCCAAAAAATATCTCTCGCTTTTGGGGCCAAATGGCCAAAAAATTGGAGGCCGAAAGGCCGAAAAACTCTTCCTTGGCAGAATTTTGGCCAAGTGTTAAAAAATTCCTGCCCTATCTACCCGATAATTTAACCTTAGAGGCCTATCCAGTGAAGACCTTTTGGTGAGCTCCCTAGAGCCTCTGCACTATCTCCTAGACTTCTTCAAAATTGATCTCTTTCCTTCTTATCTTAGTGACCCTTCATTCTTGATTCTTCCTGAAGATAGTCAATTTAGAAGTGAAGAACATGATCTCTTCCTCGTGCTGTAACATTCTTTGTATTTCTTCTTTCATGTGAAATAGTTTCTTCAGGGCCTCCTTGTTACTAACTTCGGCTAGAATATCTTTGAACTATTGGACCACCTCTTTGGAAGGTCGTAGAGCCTATTTTCTCTCATCCCGATAGACGCTGAGGCCAACCCCTGTGAAGAATGTATCTATATCTTTGATCCATTTTATTACCTCATCCCGCTTTTCATCTATAAGGGCTTGGTGTTTTTTGTAGGCCTTAATTATTTTGGACATTTGTTCAGTCTAGGTCTCAAATTTGTCCAATTCTTTGCCCTCATATACTTTCACCAAAATTTGGAAACATTTCTTTCAAATTATCTCTAAATCTTGGAGAGATTCTTGCCACTTAACCACCTCCAAATCCATACCCCCATCATCTTCCACCAGGTCAATGAGTGAATTTATTTCAACCAATATGGTCCAGTATGGCCTAAATATTGATGGAATTGCCTTCTCTCTAAATTGTTTGAAGTCATTTATCCAATCGGCGCTTGCCTAGATGAAAGAGGGAGTCAAACATGCTGGCAAATCTGGTGTAGCCCATTTATCAAGCATGGCCTATAGTGAAGCCTCTGAACAATTTGAGTCAATAGGACCCACCATCTTTTGGATGAACCCTTTTAATGCTTCATTTTGGTCCGTTAATGTTTTGATGGTTTCTTCATCTTTATTCATGAACCCCAGAGCATGTTTCAGCACTAAGGCTGCTAGTGTCTTGCTCCCTTCTCTTGTAGGTTCACCCAAATACACCTCCCTAAATGTATAGCCTTCTGATGAGACTATTTTCTGAGCAGTTCTTAGGGGCAGGATAGCTATCTGGGCTTTCCAATGACCCCCAGTGTCCTAAGTTACATACGACATGATCCTAGCGGGTGCATTGGTTTTTTCCTGGTGGAAAGCTTGTCTCAAAGATGTCATACTCATATCCTCCCCATCCAATTCACTGGTGTAGGTTCTTTTCTGGGGTTGTATCTCCTTGGTAAACCAAGTAGGTTTTCCGGATGTCATTACAGGTTCATATGGTGCAACCTGGAGAATTGAAGTTAAGCTTTGTGACTCCGGTGTTATTTCTTTATCTGATCCCTTCTCTTGCCCTTTTTCTTGTTTGTTCCCTCCTTTCATTCTTTCCCCTCCAGTATCTACATCTATTTCCCCTTCTTCTCTCTCTCCTTCTATCTCTCCTCGTTTAGCTACCATGTTATCCCCTTCTTTGTCCTGGGATTCTTCATCAGAAGTGTCAATTGATACCTTGGACTTCAGACCAATTATGGACTCTAGCATGGTATGGAAAGGTGGTGTGTCTTTAGCACTCATGGCTTCTCCGAAAACCTGGGTGGCACATGTTGTAGGGATTGATGTTGAGGGAACAAGTGTTGGCATGATTGGAGTGGGAGATGAGGAGATGGTGGTAGTAGACAGAGGCAGGGTTGGTGCAGGAGTAGGTGTTGGAGTTGGTAGGGAAACCAGTGGAGTAGGTATGTGAGGTGGTAAAGAAGTTGGTGGAGTGAGTATGTGAGGTGGTGGAGTGAAAACATAACTCCCTCCAGCTATACTGTTTGTTGCTAAACTTTGAGTCACCCCACTGCCTTGGGTTTTAGGCCCTGGAGTAGAATGGGAGCTTATTGGTGGAACAGAAACATTCACCGAAGGATTGGTGAACTAGACCAGTGGTGGAGTGAGGGATAGCTGGGGTTGTATGAGAGGTGGTCCCCCAGTGTGTGTATCTTGGCAATGATCTGAAAAGCCTTCAAGTCCTTCAAAATTAGAAAGCATAAACTCATCTGATCCTAAAGCATCCAAAGGGTTATCCTATTCTTTGGGATCCTCCTTATGTTTCTTAGTAGTCTCCTTTTCTCTCCTCTTTTACAACCTAGTCTTCCAGACTAAGGGCTCACCTGCGTCCTCTTCCTTAGGCTCTTCTTGTATAGTTTCTAACTACGGAGATTTGAAACTCTTCTTTCTCTTATAGGTTTTCTTCTCAGCGGTGGGGGAAGATTGGCTAGAGGTAGATGGGCCTTCTCCTGATTGGGGTTGTGACAACCCCGTTAGTGGGTCAATCTGGCCTGTCATTCTAGTTTTCTTAGGCCTAGGATTGGAGCCATATTCAACTGGTTGTTCATGACCATATACAGTTCTAGGCTTCTAAGGGGGAGCCTTCTTATACTTGGGAGCTGTTGAATTCTCTCATTGTTTTTCTACTTTCTTAGAGGGCTCCATTAATGTCTTTACCAGGATTGGACTCATTCTGTGTGGCTTCTTGATCCAAGATATGGTGGTCTTTATCACGTGCCTTGCACGGAAGTCTATGTCATCATTTTCATCCTTTTCCACCTTAGCGTTCATGATTGGCTAGTCATACACCTTATCTTTTGTGTAAATTTCTTCTAAGACTTCTTCTGAATCACACTCCCAAACATTTGGGGAAATAGGGACTTTTAACACCTCTTTTGCCAGAGCGAGGTTCATTCTGCAATAATCCTGAATCCTAACCTCATGATTGTCTATGCAGTTGATCCAGTGATCCTCCAAATGTGGTTCATGTATGTAGAATTTTCCAATGATGTGGTTGTAAGTGCCTATAGGATCAAAGTGGGCTCATACTATCTTGTAAATCTGTAAGGGGTAGTCATCCCATTCAAAAGAAAGGGATTTACAAACCTTCATATCTTGTAGTGTATATGGTCCCAAAGAGATGAGAAAGTCCCAATAGTGCTTCTTCTTATTCTTTATGTGCTCATATGCATCCGCGAGCTGCCTAGCCATCTCCAATATGATTATCCAGTCGGATGGGTACCTGGGCAACTTCTTTGGTTGCAAGGTTGACCCAGCTATCCGGATGTAGGTGAATGTCCTAAACTGGATAAATAGGCCTCAATGGCCCTTACCTTAGCAAAAACCTCTTTTAACATCCTTTTAGCAAAGTCACCCTCAATAGATCGGATGACTGCAAATATGAATGCATCATTGACTATCCTATAATCAGGGGAATCCTCTGTCATGTTTTCTCCTTTTACTAGTTGCGGGTATACAAGATGGGGCCATGCATTTGGATCATTCAGACTTCCCCTCTTGGTGAGGCCAGGCTAATCTACCCATGCAGCTAGTAGATGCACCACATAAGTGCTCATGTAAAAATTGGGGTTATGTTTTATGGCTGTCAATTGTTCATCCAGATTATCACTAATGATGGTGCCCCAGTCAAATCTTGCCTTCCATTCCGAGATCCTTTCTATCAATAGGATCATCCAGTGCTCTAGTTGAGTGGATTGTGGCAACCCATACACCCAGCTTATCATTGTTATGGCTTCCTGGATGTCATCCTTCATGTAGCCTCTTCAGAGGTCTATCTTGTCCAATTTGTTCTTGGGAAGCAGTTTCTTGAGGTATTCTTTATTCATCATTTTGTGTATAGCTTGCTCCCTGTTGCCAAACCACTTGGTCCCCTTTTCAATGTAGAAGTCATAGAACTTGTCTATGCCTTTTTGGAGGTGAAAGATGTCCTCAATGACATCCGTCCTGATGTCCAATACAACCTAATCTTTTGATTTTACTACCACCCTTTTGTCTAAATCATAGTGATGAGCTAGGGTGATGATCAATTTTGAAGACAAAACAGCCACTGGGTGTGTGGCTGCATTTACTAGCCCAGATAGGACTAGTGAAGTGCACTCCTCAGATCTGTTAGCTGGGTGGGAGCACTAAGTTAGGAACTCATTCTAATCCACATTCCGAATGTTGGTGTCGGTTATCTCATTGTGCTTGTTTCCTACCTTTGATCTAGGGGGATTCCCCTTGTATTGAAACTTCATTGGGGAGGTTGTCTTTGGTTCAGTCATTCCTACAAGAAAAGACAAATATCAGTAGCTTATTGAACAGAAAAGACAATTTAAACTATGAAAGTAAGAAATGAGAGCTAAATAAATAGCTAAGTGTAAGTTTTCACACTTTCGGGGTTTCGGTCACCGAACATTGGTTCGAAGGCCGAAAAGTCTGAAAGTGTGAAGGGTTTGTTGGAAGGACAAATTCCATCGGGACTTTCAGGGCTTCAGACACTGAAAAATGAGGGGTGCTTTCTCAGGAACTTTGAATCATTCAAACATGGTGAGGAACTCAGAAAGCCTGATTAGAGGTTTCACTTTTGGCTTTTCAGACCTTTCGGTCTTTCAAACCTTTCAGATATTCAAAAGGCTGAAACATCTGAAACAGTACTTGGCAAGAGCTTGAAGATCCCTTTTCAGCCTTTCAGAGGCTAAAAACCTGTGGCAAGGGCCCCGACTAACAAAACACAAAACCTAAAATCTAAGATGAACCAACATGAGAAAACCCTATGGCCGACAAGGAGAGACGTCCCTATCAGTGCACGAAGGCACAAATGCCCAACGCGACAGAGAAACAAATTTCCCTACACTGGACAAACACTAGGTGCACCAAAAAGACAAAAAAAACCCTAGACCTAGAACAAAAACATGAAGTGAAGGAGAGCGAGGAGGACCTACCTCAAACGAATGAGTAGTGGGAGGACAACCAGGCAGCTTGGAGGTAGAAGTGGTCGGTGAGGAGAACCAGATGGATTCGTGAGCAGGAGCACAAAAAAAATGCAAAGTGTGGTTTAAAATGAGCCTTCTTCTATTTATAGCCCGCAAGCTGACATCAGCGGCTTTGGGGCTTTTAGACCCTGAAAGGCTGAAAATATTAAAAGGGAACCAAGACTAATACCTTTCAGTGTTTTCAGAGTCTGAAAACATCGAAAGGTCAGGTCTTCGGCCTTTCGGTCATTTTGGCATTTTGGAGGATCTAAGTCCCCGGAAAGTCTGAAAGGGCTGAAAGGTAAGGTCTTCATCCTTTCGGCCATCTCGGCACTTCAGAGAAACTAAGTCCTCTGAAAGTCTGAAAGCGCTGAAAGGCCAAAAACGGGGTTCTTCCTTCTTCTTACTTGGTTTCAACAATCATCTGGTGGCTGACTGGATTTCTACGAGGGGTGGAAATGATGAACAAAAAAAAGGACAAAAGAATGGGGGTCCCCATGGTCAGAGGACCTACAATGGGGTGTGTGTTGTGGAACCACAACACCAACCAAAGCAGCCTCAGGAGAAGGAAAAACCAGAAGATCCCCCCCAACAACCTAATGTAGAGGAAGATAACATCAGGCATGAGGTATGATTAAGATTTAAAATCTTCATTGGCTTGATGCAGTTGTATCCTTTAGAGAAATGAATTTTTTCTTCAAATGGTTGGGTCCTTGGCCATCAGTTACCATTATTTGGGACTGGTGTAGGGAGCTGTGGGGAAAAAATTAAAACTTAAAACTTTAACAAATGGCTTTTATCTGGGTATATGTGCTATGAAAGAGGAAAAGGAATGAATCCTTAATAATGGGCCATATTTAATAAATGGAAGAGGTCTTTACTTAAAATATTGGGAGGAAAATTTTGATCCCACAAAGGAAAAGATTAAAGAATACCCTTTGTAGCTGAACCTACACAATCTCCTAATGGAATATTAGGATGAAATAAACCTTGAGAAAATAGTGAATAAAATAGGCAACTTTGTATCCGCAAAGGAAGTTATTAGAAAAAAGGATGCATCAATACAACCAAGGATCCTAATAAACTTGTAAGGCAACGACCCAATCCCATACTTTATGTTACTAGGGATAGAACATGGAACATGGAAGTAGATGATTGAAGTATGGGAAGGAGAGGTGACCTAGAATATGCCTACATAGATTAAAAATGAGATCCATAAAAAAGGGAAAGGGCTTGCAGAGGATGAGCTTTTAGACCAAATAGAACATGAGCTCCTAGTTGATTGGAAGGGGTCAATGAATTTTATGGCTAACCAAATGAGTAGTTTGGACAGAGGACAGTTTAACACTCCTCATGGGAGGAAGGATTATAAAGTAGCCAAAGATGAAGCTATTGAGGGTGTAGCCATGCCTTAATATGAGGAAGAGGATAGAATTTCAACACAGTTTGTAAAGGAGACACCCTTTCCCCTATCATCTGAGAGAAACAAAGCAAAAATCATACCGCGGGACCTAAAATTTGTTTGGGAGGATTAAAAAATGGAGATAACCCTTAAGGAGAAAAGGGTGAACATTGGGGGAATATACATCATGCCTTTTGTGATCCAGAAGACTCTAGAATTTGGGGATCTAGATAAACCCAAATAAAAGAAGGATGAAAGCAAGGAAGCTGTCAGGGACTTAAATTCACAGGAAAGAGAGGTAAATCAAGATTGATAACAGGGTGAGTTTGATGAAAGGGAAGATGATAATTTACAATTTAAAGATATATAAATTTCTCCAATCAGGAATCTAGACAAGTATTTTGAAAGCACTAGGGATAGTTGAGATGGATTGGAGAGATGGGAATCAGAGGATGCAACAAATGAGGAGGAGGGAGGCCTGAATGATTTAGTTCTCTTTGATACACAAGGGTGATTGAAACAAGAATAGTGGAACATACTCCTCAAATTTTGAAACCAAGAATTGGTGAAAAGAATAAGATGGGTGCTAAATCAAACAAGGCCAAGTTAGCCATTGCTGGCAGTGCCTCTTACCAAACAAAACTTTTAAGATCAGGAAAAGTCTATGCCTTTTCTCGGGAGCCATAAAACTATTATCATGGAATGTTAGGGGCTGCAATGCCTCTGAAAAATTACGTTTGATCAAAAGATGTTTTGATCAAATGAAACCAGATTTGATCTTATTACAGGAAACAAAAATAAAGAAGGAAGATCTAGATATATTTGAAAAGAGGTTTTGGAGATGGAAATGTTCAATGATAGAAGCACAAGGAGCCTTAGGTGGCCTAGGAGTTCTTTGGAATGAAGCAGCCATTGATGTAACAATTAGGCAAACAGATCAAAATTGGAAATGGATAGTGGTGCACTCAAAACAACTCAAGTTTAGATTCTCAGTCTTTAATATTTATGGTCCAAACAATAGGAAGCAAAAGAGGAGAATGTGGGAAAGTTTGGCTGTAATAGTCAATAGGTTGCAAGAGGAGATGGTCATAATGGGAGGTGACTTTAATGCAATCCTAAAACTAGAGGACAAAAAAGGTGGCAAGGGGTGGAGTAATGATAGTCAAAATAATTTAAGCAATTTTTTCAATGATTGTGGATTTATTGAAGTCCCTTTCTAAAAAGGAGATCTCACATGGACCAATAGAAGAGAAGGTTTTTTGAACATTGAAAAAAAGTTAGACAGGTTTTTCTTGGTAGGCAACTAGGTAGACACTTTATAGACATGCGAAGCATAGATAATACCTTTCCAAGGCTCAGACCATTTTCCAATCTATCTAAGAATTCAAGATGAAAATACACCAGAAAGATGCCCCTTCAATTTTGAGGTGATGCGGTTTCAAGTGGAGGGCTTTGCCTATCTAATAGCCAAATGGTGGGCACAAGCGCTAAGAAGATCATGTAACAAGGCTTTTCTTTTCTTAAAAAAGTTACAATATATCGAGGAACAACTTAAAATTTAGAATAGAGAGAACTTTAGAAATATTTTTGAAGAAAAACATAAGATAGAGGAAGATCTTAAAAATTTAAGTTTAAAAGTGATTGAGGCTGGAATGGAAGAAGCAAATTTCAAATAAGAGAACCAACTACGAAAGGAACTGGAAGGTTGTTTGTTGAAAGAGGAAATTTTGTGGAAACAAAATTCTAGGCAGTCATGGCTTAAAGAAAGGGATAGAAACATAATTTTTTTTCATAATTCAGTGAAGATTAGAAGAGCAAGGAATAATATTTTTAGCATCCAAAATAGTAATGGAGAAATGATGGAGGATAAGGAGAGTATCAACAAGGAAGCAGTTGATTTCTTCTCAAAGAAAAAGAATCAAGATGGAAGTGAGGAAAGGATGCTATAGGAGGTTTTAGCTGTAATACCTTTAGTAGTTTCAAAGGAACTTAATAGGAAATTAATGGCCCCAATCACTATAGAGGAGGTCAAAATGGCACTGCACAGTTTAGGAGGTGACAAATCCCCAGGACCAGATGGTTTTCCAGCGATGTTCTTCCAAAAGCTATGACATATTTTTGGGAAAGATCTCTAGGAGGTGGTGGAAGAATCAAGGATTGGAAGGTTTATTCTTAGAGACATTAACACTACTTTCATATCTCTTGTCCCTAAAAAGGATGAACAAGTCACTTTTGAGGATTTTAGGCCGATCACTTTTATGCAACACAATTTATAAAGTAATTTCAAAACTGATTGCTAATAGACTAAAGGATTTTTTACACAAAGTTATATTAGAGGAGCAAAGAGGTTTTTCTCTAGGGAGATCAATATTTGAAGGGATTATTGTAGCACATGAGGCAATCCATTCAATAAGAGTATCCAAGGCACAAAAAATGATGGTAAAACTAGATATAAAAACAGCATATGATAAAGTGGACATAAGTTTTTTGTTGAAATTTCTAAAGGGGTTTGGGTTTAGTGAGAACTAGATTCAATGGGTTAAAGGTTGTATTGATTCACCAATGTTCTCTATTCTGGTGAATGGAAGCCCACATAGTTTTTTTCTCTCAAGAAAAGTGTATCAAACAAGGTGATCCTCTTTCCCCTTTCTTGTTCATAGTAATGGTAGAGGTATTGGGCTGATTGAATGGGGAGAATAGAAAGAAAGGAAAATGGAAAGGCATTAAGACCACAGAAGGGGTGGAGGCTATGACACATCTCCAGTTGGTTGATGACACCTTCTTAGGGGGTGATGCTACAAAACAAGAAGCAATGGTGATAAAGGAAAATCTAGAAATTTATGGAAAGGTGTCAGGTTAATACATTAATTGGAGAAAATTAGAAATTTATTTTTTCAATACTCTACAATGAAAAAGGTCATAATTGGTAGAATTTTGGGGATGAAGAAAGGATTGATGCCTAATCGCTATCTAGGAATCCCCTTTTTCAAAGGAAGAAATAAAGTAGAATTATGGAAAGACTTGATTGAGAAGTGCCTTAAAAATATGGAAGGGAATACTTATGTTGCAAATAGTGGTCTCAGCCATACCAATGTACTCAATGATGTGCTTAGACATCCCCAAGAAAGTTTTTAAAATCTTAGAATAGAAAATGAGAAAGTTCTTTTGGAATGGAGAAAATGAGGAGGAGAAGATTCCACTTTTGGCATGGGAATAAAATTGCAAGGCAAAAGCCAAAGGGGGAGCAGGGATAATAAATTGGCACTATATGAATAAGGCTTTAGGAGAAAATCTTGTGTGGTGCATTTATAAGAAACCAAATCAATACTGAGCTAGGATTCTTCAAGCAAAATATTCAGATTCAAGAGATTGTGAAAAAATTTTAACAATTAGGAATCCTCCAAAGGCTCAACAATATGGAATTTTATCCTATCATGCAGGCAGATGATAACTAATCATCTATCATGGAAAATTAGGAATGACACAAAGGCTAATTTCTAGGAGGATTCATGGGATGGAAACAAGGCTTTAAAAGAGGAAGGGATTTATGAGGACTTACAAACTCATTTCTCAGCAAAATGGGGAGAGAAAATTAGTGATTATTTCATTCAGCAAGAAGGGGTGGAGGGACAACACAGGTGCTAGAAGAGTGTTGAGTTGGAGGACCTGTCAGAGTAGCAAAAGCAAGTAATGAAAAAAATATTAGAAAGAAAGAAATTGAAAATTACTGGGAAGGAGGATAGGCTAATATGGTGTGGGTCTCTCTTAGGGAATTATTTGGTTAAGCTAGGCCACAAATTTATTGAAGGAATGGAGGACTCAAAGTTTGTCTCTCAAGACTTATGGTGGCACTAGGATGTGTTGCCAAAGGCAGGAGTTTTTTCATGGTTAGCCATCAAAGGAAGAATTTTAACAACAGAGAGAAGTAAAAGAATGGGTTTGACAGGTCCTACTAGATGTGTGTTATGTAAAAAGAATGAAGAATCAGTAGATCATTTATTAGTGCAATGCAATTTTACATGAAAATGTTGGGATCATGTGTAGGCAAAATTGGGTTGGTTAGGACCAAGAGAACAAAATATAAAGGGAACACTTGATGGATGACCTAGACCTATAAGTAAATCAACTCTATCCAGTATATGGTTAATTATTCCCTCTTTGGTCATGTGGGAAATTTGGAAGGAATGAAATATAAGAGTTTTTAGGGGAGAAGCTAAATCTATAAGGAGATTTCTTTTCAAAATTGATCATATCATCGAAGAGGTAATGGGTGATGAACTATAACTAATTGAATGTTTGAAGATGTTAAGTTGATGATCACCAAGACACAGAAAGTTAAATGCAAGACATTAAATTAGTTAATGTATTGTATTTTCATTTATGTCAACCTGATATAATTTGTATGGTCATGTACATACTACTAAAGACTTCAAAGAACCAATGAATCAAAGGCTATGCTATCAGTAATACATAAAATTTAAGTATTCACAAAGTGACTATATACACCAATGGGGTGCACATCGAAGGACAGAGTAAACCAATGAGAGTAAAGTCACAGTGTTACCCAATGAGAAAAAGCACAATATTACTGACAAGAAAAGTCATAGTGTTACCTGATGAGAAAAAGAATAGTGTAACCCGACGGATAGAATTACAGTGTTTCCCGATGGATGGAGATCCTGAAGACAACTAATGTCTCACCGATGGAATAGTCAGTTGTCATCGATGAATAACTGAAGTATTGACCGACAGAACAAAGAGTTCAAAAATAACAAAAGGCTTAGTTGTCAAGAGCTAAATATAGACTTAAATGATACTTATCATTGTTTTAATCGACAAGATAAAGCCATAGATAAGTAAAGGATTTAAAGTTGCTTATAAGTCCAGCTGGCAGGAAGATCTCTACGAGATAAAACAAGAGTTTTTCTTTAAATCTAATTGGCAAGAATTGTGGATCATGCAAAGATCAAGAAAGCCAAGAAATGGTGAAATCATGTCTATATAAGAGACAAGCTAATTCAATGTGAATTAGGGGAGTGACAAGAGAATATATGCTAAAGAGATTCTAAAGGAGAAGAAAGTATTCATTCAGACTAGATCAAACAAGCTGAGGAAAGAGATAAATTTTGTAGACACCGACAAACAGTGATACAACATCACAGAGAAGAATAGTGTAGAGAAAAGGTATTGAATTGATAACATTGATCAGAAAGGTAATGTACTTACAATAGATCTAAAAATTTGCAATTCTAGTTGTATATGTGAACATATCAATTTACTGTTTCAATTTAACCATTGAAGCATCAAGTCTCTTAACTGAGCAGAACTTAAAAGTATTTTCTAATTTAGATACATCCCAAGGAGTAGTTAGAATGAATTTAGAATAACTAAGAGGGGGGTGAATCAGTTATCCATAGGTCTAGATATACCAATTGTAACTTTATAGCACTTTAAACAACTCAGGTCTGCTTGGCAGCAACAATATAAATCAACAACATAAATATGAAGTTTATTGTTCAAATGTAATCAGTTTACAGAAACATAATAGAAAAACACAACATAAGCATTCACACAAGTTGACACCAATATTTAACATGGAAACCCAATTTGGGAAAAACCACCAGTAACATGCTACCAAATTTTTACTCTTTTGAAGTGAGCTCTGCTAGGAGCCAACCCTGTTAAAGGTTACAAAACACATTGCTAAATGTGACCTAGTTAAAGGATTTAATCACCTTGTTAGGAATGACATTGTTAGAGGACTTAGAACATTCCACTTGAATCTCACCTTGCTCAAAGGATTTATACAATGACTGTTAGGTCAACCTGATTAAAGGATTTTGATTGATATAATGTTTAGAAACTAATCAGCAGGTGTGATATGATACATACAAATTACTTTGTGGTGCAGGGCACCCTGACAGAGACATGCTAAGGGGTCACTTGGATGGCTCATGAAGAATGAATGATCTAAAAGATCAAAATATGAATGTAATTTGACTTTAAGTCAATTTTGTGTATGTGATGTAATTGGATGTAATAAGCCTAAATGTATAGAGGCATGACAATGTCGAATTGATGTAATTTTCCAAACATGGCCTAATAGACCTAGAGGATAGGAATAGGTCTCAGAGGGAGTCTAGAGGTTTTAAATGTTATTTTGATCATAAAAGAATCAAATCCGAATATATAGAGCCTTAGGAGTTATATTTAATAAGTTTTGCAAATTCAAAAATTTGAAAGTAACGACTAGTTACCAAAGGAGAAAAAATCATAAAATGAGTTTAGTTGTGTTGTTAGGAGTTCTAACTGATTTGGATCAGTTATGGAAGTTGTAGGAAGGCTATATATGCCTTGGAATGATGAGAAAGTATGCCTTGTATGGACTGTATGGACAGATTGGAAAATTCAATAAAAATCAAGTTTTTCTTGCAAAATCTTGTTGTTTTAGATGCTTGGTTGATTGATCTAAATTTGGAAATAGATTATGGATGATATAAGGATGTAATAAAATAATTTTATATCTATTTTGAAGGTTCTTACAGTCTATTTTGTTTCAGATTTAAAAAGTTGTTGTAGGTGGTCATTTTGGAGCATTAGAATAACTCTATTTTGGTCTTTTAATGATGTAATGGGCCATTCAATGAATGTAATTGTTGTTTCTCATTGAATGGACCCTATGTAACATATGTATGATGTTACTAACCATTTGGATGCAGGAGAAGTGGATTTAGTGGGTGTACACCATGAGGAAGACTGGGAAAAGGGCATGAAATTGATGCCATAAGTGTAGCAGCAACATATCTGGCTTAAGGAGGGTATAATTTTATTTGAAACAACAGAAGTATATAAAAAATGCATGGTGAATACAAGAGGGTGAGTTTGGGAAGTGATTTTTTGGGTTTTTTCAAGAAGGCCCTAGTTTTTAAGCCATTTTAAGGAGGGTATTGGGGGTTTCCTACTTGCAAGGTGTTTGGGAACCTAAGACCATGAAAATCATTGGTTTTACTTCATTTCTAGAGAGTGTAGTAAGTGGGAAAGTTAGGGGATACAACCATGATAAGTTTGCTTTGTAATTTGGGGCTATTAGGCCTAGGGATGAGAACTGAAACAACAATTTTAGAGGGATTTGGTATGAAACAAGTGCACTTGGTTTCAACATATGTGTTGTAACTTGATAAAGGGTATTCAGATCCATAATTGGTTTGGGGATTACTTTGGGAAAGTTTGGAGAAAAGTGTAATTTTCTCGCTGGATAGGGCTGGTAGGACAATGCATGAATGGACAGTTTGGTCAAAGGTGATAGAATGGTCACAAGAATGGGTCTAGGTGCTAGTAAGTGGATGATGTGAGTGTGTTGGGGTCCTTAGAGGAGTTGTGATCACCATTAAGAGTATAGTTGATGGTTGTGGTTGCATAAGCATAGTGAATGAAGGGTGCATAGCATGGAGCTTGAAGCATGATTGAATGGTTAGGTGTGTAGAAGTGGATGAGTTCAAGGTGTGGAGTCTAGTGGAGGTTACTTACCACTAGCCTCTGCATCAAGTGATTTCTTGCAAAATCTTGTTGTTTTAGATGCTTGGTTAATTGATCTAAATTTGGAAATGGATTGTGGATGATATAAGGATGTAATAACATCATTTTATATCTGTTTTGAAGGTTCTTATAGTCTATTTTGTTTTAGATTTAAAAAGTTGTTGTAGGTGGTCATTTTGGAGCATTGGAATAACTCTATTTTGGTCTTTTAATGATGTAATGGGTCATTCAATGAATGTAATTTTTGTTTCTCATTGAATGGACCCTATGTAACATATGTATGATGTTACTAACCATTTGGATGCAGGAGAAGTGGATTTATTGGGTGTACACCATGAGGAAGAGTGGGAAAGGGCATGAAATTGATGCCATAAGTGTAGCAGCATCATATCTGGCTTAAGGAGGGTATAATTTTATTTGAAACAATAGAAGTATATAACAAATGCATGGCGAATACATGAGGGTGATTTCTGGAAGCTAGTTTTTGGGTGTTTTCAAGAAGGCCCTAGTTTTTAAGCCATTTTAAGGAGGGTATTGGGGGTTTCCTACTTGCAAGGTGTTTGGGGACCTAAGACCATGAAAATCATTGGTTTTAATTCATTTCTAGAGAGTGTAGTAAGTGGGAAAGTCAGGGGATACAACCATGATAAGGTTGGTTTGTAATTTGGGGCTATTAGGCCTAGGGATGAGAACTGAGACAATAGTTTTAGAGGGAGTTGGTATGAAACAAGTACACTTGGTTTCAACATATGTGTTGTAACTTGAAAAAGGGTATTCAGATCCATAATTGGTTTTGGGAGTCCTTTGGGAAATTTTGGAGAAAAGTGCAATTTTCTCACTGGATAGGGCTGGTAGGACAGTGCATGAATAGACAGTTTGGTCAAAGGTGATAGAATGGTCACAAGAATGGGTCTAGGTGTTGGTAAGTGGATGATGTGATTATGTTGGGGTCCTTAGAGGAGTTGGGTCCTTGAAGGTTATTGTTGAGAAGAAGTATGCAAGGGTATGTGCTTGACACATCATGTTTATTTGCGGGAACATGCTACCTATGGACAAAGGTTGCATTTGTGTAGAATATCCTCAACAAGAGGTAGACAAAGACTGGAGAAAGAGGAAGAAACTCACTAATCCAAGGAGACTTGGATTGATTTGATCCTTGGGAGTATGGTGCAGGGCACCCTAACAGAGACATGCTAAGGGGTCACTTGGATGGCTCATGAAGAATGAATGATCTAAAAGATCAAAATATGAATGTAATTTGACTTGAAGTCAATTT
The DNA here is from genome assembly GCA_018584345.1 of Thuja plicata. Taxonomy (NCBI): domain Eukaryota; kingdom Viridiplantae; phylum Streptophyta; class Pinopsida; order Cupressales; family Cupressaceae; genus Thuja; species Thuja plicata. The sequence goes on from MU227817.1 coordinate 3,669,092, forward strand.
TGTGTATGTGATGTAATTGGATGTAATAAGCCTAAATGTATAAAGGCATGATAATGTTGAATTGATGTAATTTACCAAACATGGCATACTAGACCTAAAGGATAGGAATAGGTCTCAGAGGGAGTATATAGGTTTTAAAATTTTATTTGGATCATAAAAGAATCAAATCCAAATTTATAGAGCCTTAGGAGTTATATTTAATAAGTTTTGCAAATTCAAAAATTTGAAAGTAACAGCTAGTCACCGAAGGAGGGAAAATCATAAAATGAGTTTAGTTGTGTTGTTATGAGTTCTAACTGATTTGGATCAGTTATGGAAGTTGTAGGAAGGTTATATATGCCTTGGAATGATGAGAAAGTATGCCTTGTACGGACTGTACGGATAGATTGGAAAATTCAATAAAAAATCAAGTTTTTCTTGCAAAATCTTGTTGTTTTAGATGCTTGGTTGATTGATCTAAATTTGGAAATGGGTTGTGGATAATCTAAGGATGTAATAACATAATTTTATATCTCTTTTGAAGGTTCTTATAGTCTATTTTGTTTCAGATTTAAAAAGTTGTTGTAGGTGGTCTTTTTGGAGAATTGGAATAACTCTATTTTGGTCTTTTAATGATGTAATGGGCCATTTAAAATGAATGTAATTGCTTTTTCTCATTGAATGGACCCTATGTAACATATGTATGATGTTACTAACCATTTGGGTGCAGGAGAAGTGGATTTAGTGGGTGTACACCATGAGGAAGAATGGGAAAAGGGCATGAAATTGATGCCATAAGTGTACCAACAACATATCTAGCTTAAGGATGGTATAATTTTATTTGAAACAACATAAGTATATAAAAAATTCATGGTGAATACATGAGGGTGAGTTTTGGAAGTGAATTTTTGGGTGTTTTCAAGAAGGCCCTAGTTTTTAAGCCATTTTAAGGAGGGTATTGGGGGTTTCCTACTTGCAAGGTGTTTGGGGACCTAAGAACATGAAAATCATTGGTTTTACTTCATTTATAGAGACTATAGTAAGTGGGAAAGTCAAGGGATACAACCATGATAAGGTTGCTTTGTAATTTGGGGCTATTAGGCCTAGGGATGAGAAATGAGACAACAATTTTAGAGAGACTTGGTATGAAACAAGTACACTTGGTTTCAACATATGTGTTTTAACTTGAAAAAGAGTATTCAGATCCATAATTGTTTTGGGGAGTCATTTGGGAAATTTTGGAGAAAAGTGTAATTTTCTCGCTGGATAGGGTTGGTAGGACAGTGCATGAATGGACAATTTTGTTAAAGGTGATAGAATGGTCACAAGAATGGGTCTAGGTGTTGGTCAATGGATGATGTGAGTATGTTTGGGTCCTTAGAGGATTTGGGATCACCATTAAGAGTATAGTTTATGGTTTTGGTTGCATAAGAATAGTGAATTAAGGGTGCATAACATGGAGCTTGAAGCATGATTGAATGGTTGAGTGTGTAGAAGTGGATGAGTTCAAGGTGTGGAGTCTAGTGGAGGTTAATTTACACTAGCCTCTGCATTACTTTGCAAATCCAGATCTAGTTTATCTCTAATGCTAATTCACTGAGTGGCCTCCATTCTCATTTCAATCTTCATATCTTCTTGGAAATCCATCAAGAAATCACTTTCACAATTCTTTGCGTCTCTGCTGGATCATGCCAATAAGTCAATTAACCTTTAAATCCTCTTACATACACTTAGCTCATACATCTCACATCTTGAATAACCCCTCGAGGTTATCTTATACCTCTTCATCTAGGTAAAATAAATCTTTGCCGCTTAATCAAGATCCTAGATCTTAGGTTAGGTTGGATCGAATGGATCTTTCCGTCATTTACATTTAATTTACTTGTCTAAATTAATCACTAATTAAATCTTGAAACCATGTATTAATTATAGTTACCCTTGCATTAAATAGTGTGGACCCATCATTCTTATCCTTAATTAACTTTACATATCCCAATAAATTCAATTATGTCGGCCAGAGATCTCAAATCTCAACATTTACCAAAATACTGGCGCTTGACTGACACTATGTTCTTCCACTCGGTCATCACTATTTTCTCTGGTAATTTAATGGCACTCGGTCGACACTAGAAATTATGCTCGACATAAGATGTTCCCAGTAAACTGACATCTTCATTTTAGTTTTATAGATAAACAACACATTACCTTGCCAATGTGCCAACTGATCAAGTACCCTTGTAAATTCCCATAACTCAACCATTTAACTCGGTCTTCTTGTTATCCTTGCCTTCAAATCTTATTCAGTAAACAATAGATATGGTACTCAAAAAAATAGCAATAGTCTCACCAGTTAAGGTTTGGCATCAATGACAAAATAACAATTGTTTACATTGTAGCTTGCCAACAATCTCCCTCTTTGGAAAAGAATGAAGATGAGGGAAAGGAGGATCAAAATGAGCAGCCAATTTTGAAGGCTGATAACAGAAATAAGAAGAAACAAAGAAGGGACCCCGAAGTGGTGGGTTTTGAAATTGATGACAGAATTCTGAAAAGCAAAGAGGACTATGGGGTGAGTACGGAAGACTGGCTTAGTGAGGAGATGAAGATAATGAAGTAGCAATTGATTGAGATGCAAGAAGCTATGGAGCCTTTTAAGTCCAAGGTGGAGGAAATGGAGAAGAACTTGATGATTAACGTAAATAATAGCAACAGAGATGAGGAGCTCATTTCTAGAGTTAACACAATTGTGGAAGAAAAGATGCAAGATATGAAAAATAAAATAAGCCACAATGGGCACATGATACATGTCATTCTGAAACACAGCAATGATGGGCTTCAAGTATCGATTCAGAACCTGAAAGTATTATATGCTTACCTGGAAAGAAGCCTGCTGGAAAATACTACAATTACTAATGATGATAAGGCAGGAAGCTCGAGCCCAAGGACTAGAACCCGAAGTGGTCTTAAAAGGAAAATCCTAGAGATCCCAAAAGAGATGCTAGAGCTGAAGGATTCCATTGACAAAATGGAAGAAATGTAGAAGGAGGTAGATGAAGCCTACCAAAGAACAATGTAATGTTTTTTCTTCTGTTCTGGAAGTTTTGCTGGAAGTTGTGCTAGAAATTTATCTGGAAACTGTGTTTTTTTTGGTAGTTCTTTTATTTCCTATTTTGGGCTTGGGTGTTTGTTGGGGTCCTGCCTTTTGTTCATTGTCGGCTATCTATGTTTGTATTGGGCTTATGATGCTTATCTCTACTAGTCTTTTGTAAAACGTTTCAGGGTCCTTTCAAAACCTATTTTTACCTTAATAAAAAAAAATCTCCCTCTTTGGCATTGATGGCAACACTAAACTTTAAAACAATAATTTTACAAACATAGTTACCATACAATCCAAAAATTCTACCTGTGTTCCTTGTTAGTAATAACTGAGAGGGGGGGGTGAATCAGTGGCCTCAAAAATTTATCCAATTTAATCCACCAATCAATACTTCTCCAATTATTAAGTCCCTACAAGATGCATGCCTTTGAAATACTTGAAACAAATAACTGTCTGTCAGTTTACCTTGTCTGTCCTTATTCTCCTTTATAACCGATAAGCAGAAAATTGTATTTATCGATACTCAGTAAATATGCAAAGTATACCAATCAATCCATAAATGCATATGTAGAATGTAAAACAATAAATTAATGAACCATACACATATAACACAAGGATTTTAACATGGAAACCCTGTTAAGGGAAAAACCACTGGGACTAGTACCCCAAATTTTCACTCTTCTAAAGTGAGCCCTGTTAGGAGCCAACCCTGTTAAAGGTTACAAACACACGGTTAAGTGCAACCTTGTTAAAGGATTTTTATACATAGGTTTTCACTTAGTATCTGGCATCTCTGCTACCATCCTTGAATCAGTCTCATGACTGTCAATAGGCTTTATGCTAATATTACTACCATCCTTGAATCAGCCTCCTTCTTAGACTGTCAATAGGCTTTAGGTAAGACCGATGCTACTGTCATGAGTCAACCTTCTGGTAATCTATTAGGATATACCTCAATTACAAAAGAATGTTAAGTCCTACTCTGTTAAGAGACTTTAATGCTTCAATGGTTAAACTAAAACAAAATGACATGTTTCTAATGCAACTGAATTGTAGATTTTCAGATCTATTTACTTACAATATCTTTCTGATCAGTGTATCAATTCAATTCCTTTGTACTTAACTCTTTCTTCTCTATGATGCTCTACTTTTCTATTTGTCGATGTCTATAGAATTATTTATCTCTCCCTTAGCTTGATTGGTCAGGACTGCATGAAGTTTATCCTTCATCAGTTTCTCTTCAGCATCTTCTATCAGTTCACTCCCCCATGTATCTGATTGCTTGTGGAATTGAATTATGCTTGTCTCTTATATAGACATGATATTCCTTAATTCTAGGTTCTTGATTCTTGATTCTTGGCATGAAAAACAATCCAGCCAAATTGATTTGCAGCTTTAACTCCTATTTTATCTCAAAGTTATCTTCTTGCCAACTGTACAAATCATTTACTTAACTGTGGTCGATTAAAACAAATCAAACAACTAGTTAAGTCTATCCTTTAGCTCTGCTAGCTAGATATTTTGTCAATTTTTTATCTCTCTATTCTTTCAGTCAACTCTGTAGTTCGTCGCCAGTGACAACTGCCAGTTCCATCAGTGTTGCTTCAGTTAGCTTCGGGATCTCCGTCTGTCGGGCATCGTTGGATCTTTCTCATTGGGAAATACTATTTTTAGCTTGTCGGGCATCCTTTGATTCTGCTTCGTCAAGAAACATTGTCTTCTACTCGTCAGGCATCACTGTGAATTTTTCTCTGTATTTACCGATGGTGTGCACTCTACCGGTGTAGTCTGTCACTTGGTGAATATTTGACTTTTATGCATTGCTAAAAGCATAACCTTTATTCCATTGATTCTCTAAAGTATTTGGCATTATGTATATGACCATATAGATGATATCAAGTTGACATCAATGACAATACAAACCATTAACTAATTTAATATCTTGCATCATCTTCAACTTAACATTATCAAACATTCAATCAGTTACATGTCATCAATCTCTCCCTTTGGCATTGATGGCAACATACTATATTATCACACTATACTATTTCTAATACAATATGAAATACAATTGTTGAGATTCATCAAATTACCAAACAGTTTGTTTTGATAACTGATAAAATGTCTGACTGTCGGTGAGCTATGTATTAGCTCAGATTTGATTCTTGCAGCTTTCCTTTTCTTCTTCTGATGTGTTGTGTCCTCTTTGACTGTTCTGCTTCTTTGATGTCTTTGTCTTTTGTTTTCAACTTTTATACAAATATTCTCTCCCTATGGATATGATCTCTCCTTGTTTGGAGTAATTTGATAATGAATAGTTTCTGATGATAATATGAATACATTCTCTCTCTTTGACATTAATGCCAAAAAAATATTTTCACAAATATCTGACATTCTGTCAAACATTTTTTTCTTTCCATAATATATTCCTTGAATTTCCCTTATCCATCATCAATATAAAAGTTTGTTCAGGTGCTCTGTTCTGATATATACCTTTTTGTATATAGATGTAGCTTTTAAGTTTAGCTCTGCTTGCATCAATCATGATTGATATTCTGATAATATATGGTTGATGCAGCCTTTGGTCCTTTTACTGACTGGTAGACATGGGTTTTACCCCTAGTATTTTCCTTAGGTACTCAAATGTATCCTTGGGCAGTGGCTTGGTGAAGATATTGGGCAATTTTTCTTTTGATTACACATATTCAAGTATCACCTCCTTTTCTTGAACTTGTTCTCTTAAATAATGATACTTGATGGCAATGTGTTTAGTCTTTGCATGCATGACTGGATTCTTAAAAATATTTATTGCACTGGTGTTATCACAATAGATAACTACTGGTTCTATGATCTTCATATGCATACCTTC
>MU227817.1:3675638-3703871 GCA_018584345.1 Thuja plicata
TCATTGCCTCCAAATATGATGTCATCAACAAATATTTCAGCAATCAAAGTGTTAGCATTAGTATCTTCTTTCAAATAAAGATTACTATTCTCACTAGTCCTTATGAATCCAATACTTATTAAATAGGAATGAATTCATTCATACCAGGCTTTGGGAGCTTGTTTTAATCCATACAAGGCTTTTTGAAGTCTACATACCATGTTCCTCTTGTTTGGATCCACAAACCCTTCTGGTTGCTCAATGTATACCTCTTCTTCAAGTATTCCATTTAGAAATGTTGACTTGACGTCTATTTGATATACTTTGAATCCTTTGTATGCAACATAAGCAAGTAGAATTCTTGCTCCTTCTAGCCTAGCAATGGGTGCAAAGGTTTCTCCATTGTCTATACCTTCCTCTTGTGCATACCCCTTGCATACTAGTCTTACTTTGTTCCTTGTGACTTCTCCATTCTCGTTCAGTTTGTTCCTAAATATCCATTTTGTACCGATGACATTCTTGTCATCTGGTCTTGGCACAAGTGACCATTTCTTTTTCTTCTCAATCTGTTCAATCTCATCATTCATAGCAGTTATCCATTCTTCATTATCTAGTGTAGCATTGATAGACTTTGGTTCAAACTTACAAATTAAGCAATTTGAGTTTAAAGACTTACTGCTTGTTCTTGTACTAGCTTTCTTATCTCCTATGATCTGGTCCTCTAGATGGTTCCTTCTTATATATCTTGCAAGTATAGGTACAACTCTTTGCATATCAGCTTGATCTTAATTATCTTGCACATTATTTTGATCATTATCCTGACCATCGGTAATAGCATTCTGACCATCGGTTGCAACATTCTGTTGTTTTAGATTTAAGTACTATTTCTCGGGTAAAGTGATGGGTTCTTCATTGTATACAAACTTGTTGTAGTCCTCTGGTTCTTTTGTGCTTTCCAGCTCATTCTTTTCTGTAAATTCATCAATCTTTACATTTTCACTTTCAACTATTTTGTTAGAAGCCTTGAGTAGACATTTAAAATATTTTCTTTTGGTAGAATACCCTAGAAAAATACCTTCATCACTTTTGGCATCTATCTTTCCATTTCTTTGATCTTTTAAGACATAACATTGACTGCCAGAAATTTTGAAGTAACTTACATTGGGTGTTTTACCATACCATAGCTCATAAGGAGTCTTCTTTGAGTCCTTTCTTAATTGTACTCTGTTAAGTGTGTAGACAGTAGTGCTAATAGCTTCCCTCCAAAATATCTAGGTGATGTCCTTCTCTATCATCAGTGTTCTTGCACAATCAACTATTGATCTGTTCCTTGTCTCAGCAATCCCATTTTTCTATGGTGTTCTTGGTGCAAAAACCTTTCTTTTTATATCATGCTCATTACAAAAATTAGTGAATTCATCTGATATAAATTCTCCTCATCTATCTAAACTCAAATATTTTAGATCCTTACCACTTTGTTTCTCTACCATAGCCTTATACCATTTAAACATCTTGAATGCTTCAGATTTTTCTTTTAAAAACATGACTATCATCATTCTAGAATAATCATCAACAAAGAGAATAAAATATCTATCTCCATAATAGCTCTTTGTCCTCATAGGCCCACGTAAATCAGTATGGACTAATTTTAGAATATCATCAGATGCATGGGTTTTTCTTTTGAAACTAGACTTTGTTATTTTACCTTTTTGACAATTCTTGCACATGATGTTGTCTAGCTTTGTCATCGCCGGTAAGCCTCTTACACTTATTTTCCTTCTTATTTTCATCATGTTGTCAAAAGTTACATGACACAACCTTTTGTGCCACAGCCATATGTCTTTGTTTCAAGTCATCAAGAAAGTGGGGTTAGTATCATTTAGATAGAATAAGTTACCTTTGGTCTGTTCACCGGTACCAATCAGTGTTCCTAATTCATTGAAGATCTTTGCCTTCTTATTCCCAAATGCTACTTTATGACCTAAATTATTTAGCTAAGAAACACTAAACAGATTATAATTCAATCCTTTTACCCAATAAGCATTTTCACATTTAATCAGGTTGTTCAGCATTACTGTTCCTTTACCTTCAATTTGACAAGGTGAATCATTTCCCATTCTTACTGTACCACCTTTATAGTATTCAAAAGTATTAAATTTTTCTTTGTCACTAGTCATATGGTGAGTGCAGCCACTATCTATAATCTAGATATCATTTTTACTAATCTTAGATATGAGTGCAGTTTCTTCATACCTTTCATCTTCATCTGAATCATCCTTCACAGCTACAAACACAATCTCAACATCATCATCCAGTTCAATGTTAGTATCTTCATCTTTTCAAGAAGGTAGATAGCTAGGCTTCTTTCCTTTGTCCTTGTAATCTCTGGTATCACTTCTTTCTGATCATCGGTAACCTCTGTAATCTTTGTTATCACCTCTGTCAGATTTCTTCTCAAAAGATTTGTTATCACTTCTGTCATCTTTTCTTTTAGGACATCTTGCAGCAAAGTGTCCAATCTCTTTATAATTAAAACATACAAGTGGTAACTTACCTTTGTATTTACCTTTGCCTCTTAGCATTCTTCTTGCCATGAGTGCTTCAATTTCATCTAAATCTTCTTCTTCACTTTCGCTTTCACTGTCTCTTCTAGATGAGTGTCTCTGACTAGATTTGCTTATTCTCATAGATGACTTGAATGCAGACTCTAAGCTTGGTAAGACACTATTATCAAAGTTATTCATCTCAAATGAAATCAGTCTACCAATCAGGCTATCAAGAGTGACTGTATTATTTGCTAGTGCTCTCATTTCTTGAATAGCCTAGACTCTAATAGCATATATAGGCAATAGGGTTCTTAGGATTTTACTTACCACTGTCTCCTCTTCAAGTGTACCTCCAACACCTCCTATAGCATTGACTACTTCTTTTATTCTTGAGCTGTATTGCGTGATGTTTTCACCTTCTTTCATTTTGAGATCATCAAACTTTCCTCTAAGACTTTCTTCCTTGGCTCTCAGAACATTTGCATCACCTCCATGTACAAGTTTCAACTTGTCCCACATTGTCTTTGCATTTTTCCAATCTTTAACATCCTCAAATTCAGCATCAGAGAGTGTGGCCGAAAGCTCTATAACCATGCAATTATGTTCATGCTTTACTCTCAATTGATCTACTGTCAATGGTCTTGTAGGAAACACATATTCAGTATCTAAGTATTGATTAATATCATTTCCAATACCTGATAAGTGAAGCTTTATCTTGCTTTGACATGAAGCAAAGTTGTCTTTGTTCAACTTGGGCACATCTCATTTGTTCATCTTGTGATCTTTACTTAGGTCTTGAAACCTTCCTTCTAAGCACACAAGCTCTGATACCAATTGTTAGTAATAACTAAGAGGGGAGGTGAATCAGTGGCCTCAGAAATTTATCCAATTTAATCCACCAATCAATACTTCTCCAATTATTAAGTCCCTACAAGATGCATGCCTTTGAAAAACTTGAAACAAATAACTGTCAGTCGGTTTACCTTATTTGTCCTTATTCTCCTTGATAATCGATAAGCAGTAAACTGTATTTATCGATACTAAGTAAATATGCAGGTATACCAATCAATCCATAAATGCATATGTAGAATGTAAAACAATAAAGTAATGAACCATACACATATAACACAAGGATTTTGACATTTAAACCCTGTTAAGGGAAAAACCACTGGGACCGGTACCCCAAATTTTCACTCTTCTAAAGTGAGCCCTGTTAGGAGCCAACCCTGTTAAAGGTTAAAAACACATAGTTAAGTGCGACCTTGTTAGAGGATTTTTATACATAGTTTGTCACTTAGTATCTGGCATCTATGCTACCATCCTTGAATTAGTCTCATGACTGTCAATAGGCTTTATGCTAATCTTACTACCATCCTTGAATCAGCCTCCTTCTTAGACTGTTAATAGGATTTAGGTAAGACCGATGCTAATGTCATGATTCAACCTTCTGGTAATCTATTAGGATATACCTCAATTACAAAAGACTATTAAGTCCTGCTATGTTAAGAGAATTTAATGCTTCAATGGTTAAACTGAAAAAAAATGACCTGTTTCTAATGCAACTGAATTGCAGATTTTTAGATCTATTTACTTACAATATCTTTCTAATCAATGTATCAATTCAATTCCTTTGTACTTAACTCTTTTTGCTCTATGATTTTGTGCTTTTCTCTTCATCAGTGTCTGCAGAATTCTTTAGCTCTCCCTTAGCTTGTTTGATCAGGACTGCATGAAGTTTATCCTTCATCAGTTTCTCTTCAGCATCTTCTATCAGTTCACTCCCCCATGTATCTAATTGCTTGTGGAAGTGAATTATTCTTGTCTCTTATATAGACATGATATTCCTTAATTCTAGGTTCTTGATTCTTGATTCTTGGCATGAAAAAAAAACTAGCCAAATTGATTTGGGCTTTAACTCCTGTTTTATCTCATAGTTATCTTCTTGCCAACTATACAAATCATTTACTTAACTGTGGTCAATTAAAAAAAATAAAAAAAATATTTAATTCTATCCTTTAGCTCTGCCAACTAGATATTTTTTCATTTTCTAATCTCTTTGTTATGTCGGTCAACTCTACAGTTCGTCGCCGGTGACAACTGCCAGTTCCATCAGTGTCGCTTCAGTTAGCTTTAGGATCTCTGTCCGGCAGGCATCATTGGATCTTGCTCATCGGGCAATACTATTTTTAGCTTGTCGGGCATCCTTTGATTCTACTTCATCAGGGAACACTGTCTTCTGCTCATTGGGCATCATTGTGACTTTTTCTCTATATTTACCGATGGTGTGCACTCCGCCGATGTAGTTTGTCACTTGGTGAATACTTGACTTTTATGCATTGCTGAAAGCATAACCTTTATTCCATTGATTCTCTAAAGTCTTTGGCATTATATATATGACCATATAGATGATATCAAGTTGACATCAATGACAACACAAACAATTAACTGATTTAATGTCTTGCATCATCTTCAACTTAACATTATCAAACATTCAATCAGTTACATGTCATCATTCCTTGATATGAACAAATCTTTTTTAATGTCTTTAGCTTCATTTTGATTCTCAAATCTTCATTAATGTTTTTTGTTTCATTCTGATAGTAGAACATTTCTCCCTCTGTGTCTGTAGTCACACTGAAATCTTTCTATTTCCCTCTTTCAGTAATCTCTCCCTTTTTTCTAAGTAGTAAACTCTCCCTCTTTGACAATAATGCCAAAGACATTGACATCTTTATTATGAAGACCCTTCGGTTCTAACTCTGTATCATGTTGTTCCTGTCATCTTTCTTATGACTGATCCTCTTTTCTATCCTTGTCTTTCTTTCATAGCTTTAGGTAGCTTCCTAAAGTGTGACTCTTGTGCATCAATCTGTCAGATATTCTGAATATAACATTTGATGCAACACTTCCATTCTAAACTAATTATCCTTAGTTAGGGGAATCACCCCTAATTTACCTCGTAGATACTCATGAGCATCCTTGGGTAGTTCTTTTGTAAATATGTCTACCAACTATTCCTTAGTATGCACATATTCCAGTCTCACTTCCTTGTTTTGAGCTAACTATCTCAAGTAATGATACTTGATAGCTATATGCTTTGTCTTAGAGTGCATCATAGGGTTCTTAGAGATATTAATGACACTCATGTTATCACAATATATAACAATTGGTTATGTGATTTCCTCTTTTATACCTTTCAGTAGTATCTTTAGCCACACAATATTAGAACAATTAACTGCCTGTGCCACATACTCGACTTCAGCTATAGATTGTGAGGTGCAATTCTATTTCTTGCTTGTCTAGGAAACCAATCTCTTTTCCAAAATAAATGTGCCACCTGTGGTGCTTTTCCTATCATCCATGTTTCCATCGCAATCAGAATCAGTGTAAACTCTGAGTTCAAACTTGTCATTCTTTTTGTAATACATACTAAATTCTTTTGTACCCTTCAAATATCTCAAAATTCTTTTTACTACCATCATATGAGTTTCCTTGGGATTGGCAGAAAATCTTGCAACAATTCCAATAGCCAGAGCAATATCAGGTCTACTGTGCACAACATATTGAAACTTTCCAATCATTGACCTATAAAGAGTTTGATTCACTTCTTTTGTATCATCATTTTTTGTTAACTTTTGTCTCGTAACCATGGGTGTACTTACTGGTTTTGATTCTTCCATTCCAAAAGTTTTTAGTATCTCCTTGACATATTTTGATTGAGTAATATAGATACCATTCTTTATTTGATATATTTGTAAGCCAACAAAGAATTTGATTTCACCAAACATAGACATCTCAAATTCAGTTTGCATCTCTTTTGCAAATATTTGGCATAACACATCTTGTCCACCAAATATAATGTCATCAACAAAAATTTCAGCTAGTAAGGTACCTTTACCTTGTTCTGTCTTCAAATATAGATTGTTGTTGTCATTGGTCCTTGTGAATTTAATCTTCATCATATAATTGTGTAATATCTCATAGCATGCTCTTGGTGCTTGCTTCAGTCCATATAGTGCCTTGTGTAGTCTGCAAACCATGTTCCTCTTGCTTGGGTCAACAAATCCATCAGCTTGTTCAATGTACACTTCTTCTTCTAATATCCCATTTAGAAATGATGACTTTACATCCATTTGATAAACTTTAAAACCTTTGTAGGCTGCATATGCAAGTAAAGTTCTGACTCCTTCCAACCTTGCAACTGGGGCAAATGTTTCTCCATAATCAATTCCTTCCTCTTGTGCATATCCCTTGCATACCAGTCTAGCTTTATTCCTTGTTACTTCTCCATGTTCATTCAACTTATTTATAAATACCCACTTAGTACCAATTACATTTTTGTCATTCGACCTGGGTACAAGTGTCCAAGTTTTGTTCTTTTCAATCTGTTTGATCTCTTCATTCATGGCTTGTATCCAATCTTCATTTTCTACAACATATTTTACTATTTTAGGCTCAAAATCACATAATAATCATGTACCATCTCTCAACTTACTTCTTGTCATAACAGCAAAATCCTTCGATCCTATGATTTGATCAGGTTTGTGGTGCCTCCTTACATACTTTGATAGAGTAGGTTCTTGTCTTGCTTCAGATTCATTATTCTTGTTCAATTTAGGTTGATTTTGTGTCTCAGCATCTCCATCAGATAGCTCAAAAATTACCTCTTGTTGCCCGACAACCTCATTCTATGACTCAGTAGGTGCTATCTATTTCTCGGAAACCTCTTCCTCAGGTTCAGGTAATACATTACAATCTTCCTCATCCAGATAGACAAATGATTTGTAACTTTCAGGTTCCTATAAGCATTCTGCTTCATTTCTTTATGCATATTCATCAATTCTAACATTTGCACTTTCCACAATTTTGTTAGTTTTAGAATTCAAACACTTATAAGCTTTGTTTCTAGTTGAATAACCAAGAAATATCCCTTCCTCACCTTTAGCATCAATTTTTCTATTTTTGTTATCCTTCTGTATGAAGTATTTACTTCCAAAAACTTTGAAACATCTTACATTAGGTGCATATCCATACCATATCTCATAAGGTGTAGCATTAGTACCTTTCTTGACTTGTACTATGTTTAGGGTATAGACTGTTATGCTCACAGCTTCTCTCCAATATTTTTGTGCAACATTTTTCTCCATCATTAGTATTTTGGCATAGTCCATGATAGATCTATTTCTTCTTTCAACAATACCATTATGTGGTGGTGTCCTAGGAGTGGAAATCTATCTTTTAATACCTCAGTCATTTCAGAACCTATTAAATTCATTAGAAATAAACTCACCTCCTCAGTCAGATCTCAAACAATTTAGACTTTTACCTGTCTCTTTTTCAACTTTTGCCAAGTACCGCTTAAATAACTGGAATGCATCATATTTTTCTTTAAGAAACATAACAATCATCATTCTAGAGTAATCATCAACAAATAGAATGAAATATCTATCTCCACAGTAACTTTTCTCACCAATGGGACCACAAAGGTTAGTATGAACCAATTCTAGAATTTCCTCAGAAGTATGAGTCTTTCTCTTGAAACTAGATTTAGTCATTTTTCCCAATTGACATTGCTTACACATTACATTTTAAGATTTCTTTAACTTAGGCAGCCCTCTAACCTTTTCAGTTTTCTAATGCTTACCAAGTTATCAAAGTTTACATGACACAATATTTTATGCCATAACCAAATATCATTATATTGTGCAAACAAACATGTCTCATCAGCTAAGTCCAGATAGAACAGGTTACCTTTTGTTTGTTCTCCACTTCCAACTAGTTCTCCAGTGGCATCATAGATGTTTTCCTTCTTGTGATGGAACTCAACTCTGTAACCAGAAGTATTTAGCTGTGAAACACTCAATAAATTATAGTTAAGATCATCAACCCCATATACATTATCACATCTGATCTTGTCAGTAAATTTAATTGTTCCTTTCCCTTTAACAAGACATGGTGCATCATTACCAAAACTAACATAACCACCTTTGCACTGATCTAAGGTCTCAAATTTATTTTTATCACCAGTCATGTGATGTGAACAACCACTATCAATAATCCAATGATCACCTTTACTCATATAATAAATTAATGTATTTTTCTCATCATCATCAGAATCATCTTTCATAGCAACATACACAACTTCTATATAATTTTCATCATAATTTTCAGATCCATTGTCAGAAGCTTCTTCAACTATATAGCAAGATTTCTTACCTTTGTCTTTGTAATCCTTATACTTTCTAAATTTTTGGTCATCCTTTCTATCTTTGTACTTGTCATCCTTTCTTTCTTCTTTGTCATTCTTATCAGGATATCTAGTAGCAATATGACCAACTTTGTTACATGAAAAATAAATGATAGGAAGTTTACCTTTGAATTTTCCTTTTCCTCTAGATATTCTTCTTGCCATAAGTGCCTCAAGTTATTCTAGATCATCATCAGTAGTGTCGATGTCACTTTTTACACATTTATTTCCATTCTTTATTTTTTAAGGACCAATTGTGACTTGAATGCAGATTCAATAGCTTGTGGAGTGTAGTTATCAAAATTTGACATCTCAAATGTAGTAAGTCTGCCTACCAGACCTTCCAAAGTCAAATTATTATCAGGAGTACATCTTAATTCTTGAATTGTAGAGAATCTAATAGAATATATAGGAAGAAGAGTCCTTAGTACCTTTCTCATAATGGTTTTATCATCAATGGTTCCATTAGCTCCTCTAATAGCATTCACAACTTCTTTTATCCTACCACAATATTGAACTATATTTTATCCTTCTTGCATTTTCATTTCATCAAAATTACCTCTTAAACTTCCAAATTTGTCTCTCAATACATTTGTATCTCCTCCATAGATGGTTTCTAGGGTATCCCTTATCTGCTTTGCATTTGTACAGTTCTTTATGTATTCAAATTTAGTATAGCTTAAGGATGATGCGATCTCTAACATTGCTTGATTGTGTTCCTTCTTTTCTCTTAACTGTTCAGCGGTGAGAGGTGTTGTAGGGGCTACATAATCATGTTCAATATAGAATTTAGCACCATCACCAATACCATCTAGATGCAATTTCATCAAACTCTTCCATGCAGGGAAGTTATCTTTGTTCAACTTCGGTACCTCTTTTTTATACATCTTGATCTTTCGCTCCAAGTACCTTCAAACTATTTTCAAGAGACCAAAGCTCTGATACCAATTGTTAGAATGAATTTAGAATAACTGAGAGGGGGGGTGAATCAGTTATCCACAAGTCTAGATGTACCAATTGTAACTTTATATCACTTTAAAAAACTCAGGTTTGCTCGGAAGCAACAATATAAATTAACAACATAAATATGTAGTTTACTGTTCAAATGTAATAAGCTTGCAGAAACTTAATAGAAAACACAACATAAGCATTCACACAAGTTGACACCAATTTTTAACGTGGAAACCCAATTTGAGAAAAACCACCAGTAACATGCTACCAAATTTTCACTCTTCTGAAGTGATCTCTGCTAGGAGCCAGCCCTGTTAAAGGTTAAAAAATGCATTGCAAAATGTGACTTGGTTAAAGGATTTAATCACCCTATCAGGAGTGGCCTTGTTAGAGGACTTAGAACATTCCACCTAAATGTCACCTTGCTCAAAAGATTTATACAATGACTGTTAGGTCAACCTGATTAAAGGATTTTGACTGATACAATGGTTAGAAAGTAATCAACAGGTGTGATTTGATACATACAACTTACTTTGCAAATCTAGATCTAGTTCAGCTCTAATGCTAATTCATTGAGTGGCCTCTATTCTCATTTCAATCTTTATATCTGATTGGAAATTTGTCAAGCAATCACTTTTGCAATTCTCTGCTTCTCTTCTCAACCTTCTCTACTAGATCATGCCAATCATTCAATTAACCATGCAATCCTCTTGCATACACTTAGCACATACATCTCACATCTTGAATAACCCCTCAAGGTTATCTTATACCTCTTCATCTAGGTAAAATAAATCTTTTCCACTTAATCAAGATCGTAGATCTTAGGTTAGGTTGGATCCAACGAATCTTTTCATCATTTACATTTAATTTACTTCTCCAAAGAAATCACTAATTAAATCTTGAAAGCATGCATTAATTATGATTACCCTTGCATTAAATAGTGTGGACCAATCGTGACTATCCTTAATTAACTTTACATATCCCAATAAATTTAATTATGTCGGCCAGAGATCTCAAAACTCAATATTTACCAAAATACTGGCGCTCCGCTGACATTGTATTCTTCCACTCGGTCATCACTGTTTTCTTTGATAATTTACTGGTGCTCGGTTGACACTAGAAATTATGCCCGACATAAAATTTTACCAGTAAAGTGACATCTTCATTTTAGTGTTATAGATAAACAACACATTACCTTCCCAATGTGCCAACTGATCAAGTACCCTTGTAATTTTCCATAACTCAACCATTTCACTCGATCTTCTTGTCATCCTTTCCTTCAAATATTCTTGAGTAATCAATAGATAGGGTACTCAAACAAATAGCAATAGTCTCACCAGTTAAGCTTTGACATCAATGAAAAAATAACAATTGTTTACATTGTACCTTTCCATTAGGAGTATCAAAAAAATTTATCATACAAAGTAGCATTGGATATGCCCGATACCTATTGACAGGTCAAGTGAGTGTTTGATCAAGGATAGTAGCATTAGATTCCATATAATAAGTGAAAAAATATTCATTTAAATCCTCTAAAAAGTTCACACCTAACAATGTGTTTGTAACCTTTAACAAGGTTGGCTCTTCACCGAGCTCACTTCAGAAGAGTAAAAATTTGGGTTACCGGTCCCAGTGGTTTTTCCCTTAACAGGATTTCCACATTAAAAATCCATGTGTCAATGTGTTTATGATTCATTACTTTATGTTTTTTCATTTCACATAAGTAAATCTGGATTGATCGGTATACACTAGTTATTTACTGTATTTCAGTAAATAGAAAGACTGCTAATCGCTAAAAGTAAAAATAAGGTTTGAAAGAGTAATTCGAGCAGTAGTTATTTGTTATTAATATTTCAAGGCAATCATCTTGTAGGAGTGAAGATAACTAGAGGCTTATAAATGTGGTAATAATTTTTTGGGTTGATTTAAGGATTAATTTTTGAGGCCACTGATTCTCCCCCCCTCTCAGTTATTCTAACAATTGGTATCAGAGCTTGTGTGCTTAGAAGGAATGTTTCAAGACCTAAGCTAAAGATCACAAGATAAACAGACGAGATGTGCCCAAGATGAACAAAGACAACTTTGCTCCATGGAAAAGAAGGATAAGACTCCACTCATCAGGTATTGGAAATGATGTTACTTAATACTTAGATACTAAATATGTGTTTCCCACAGGAGCACTGACAGTTGAAGAAACAAGAGAGAAGCATGAGCACAACTGCATGATAATAGAGCTTGCTTCCTCACTCTCCGATGCTAAATTTGAAGATGTCAAAACATGCA
Organism: Thuja plicata; assembly: GCA_018584345.1. Lineage (NCBI taxonomy): Eukaryota > Viridiplantae > Streptophyta > Pinopsida > Cupressales > Cupressaceae > Thuja > Thuja plicata. Next base: position 3,687,645 of record MU227817.1, read on the forward strand.
CAACTGAAAATTAGATGTGGGATAAATTGAAGCTTTTACATGGTGGTGATATAAATTTTTTGAGAGCCAAGGCAGAAAGCCTTAGAGAAAAGTTTGATGATCTCAGAATGAAAGAAGGTGAAAACATCACACAGTACAACACAAGAATCAAAGAGGTAGTCAATGATATTTGAGGAGTTGGAGGTGTACTAGAAAAAGAGACAATGATAAGTAAAATTCTAAGAACCTTACTGCCTACTTATGCTATTAGAGTATCTATCATGCAAGAAATGAGAGAAGTAGCAAATAACAATGTTACTCTAGATAGTTTGATTGGAAGACTAGTTTCATTTGAGATGAATAACTTTGATAATAATATCTTACCAAACATAGAGTCTGCATTCAAATATTATTTGAGAATAAGTAAATCAATTCATAAACACACTATGAGAAAATATAGTGAAAGTGAGAGTGAAGAAGAAGATCTTGATGAAATTGAAGTACTTATGGCTAGAAGAATGCAGAGAGGCAAAGGTAAATACAAAGGTAAATTACCACTTGTTTGTTTTAGTTGTAAAGAGATTGGACACTTTGCTGCAAGATGTCCTAATAGAAGAAGAGATTATAGAAGTAACCAACAATAAAAAAGAAGAGATACCTAAGACTACAAGGACAAAGGAAAGAAGGCCAATTACCTAGCTACATCCAAAGATGAAGATACTGACACCAAATCTGATGAAGACATCAAGATGGTATTTGTGGTAGTAAAAGATGATTCAGATGAAGATGAAGAAAGGTATGTAGAAACTACAAACATATCTAAAGTTAGTAAAAATTATGTCTGGATCATAGGTAGTGGCTGCACTCACCATATGACAGGTGACAAACAAAAGTTTGAGACTTTTGAATACTATAATGGTGGTACAATATGAATGGGTAATGATACACCTTGTCCAGTTGAAGGTAAAGGAACTATAATTTTGAATACCCTGATAAAATGTGAAAATTCTTCTTGAATGAAAGGATTGAATTATAATCTATTGAGTTTTCCTCAACTGAATAATTTAGGTCACATAGTAGCATTTGAAAATAAGAAGGCAAAGATCTTCAATGAATCAGGAAGGTTGATTGGTACCAGTGAGCAGAAAAAAGGTAACTTATTCTATCTAAATGATACTGACACCACTTTCTTAATGGCTAGAAACAAAGACATATGGTTGTGGCATAAAAGAATGTGTCATTTAAACTTTGAAGACATGATAAAGATAAGCAAAAAGAGAAATGTAAGAGGCTTACCGACGATGACTAAGCCCGACAATATCATGTGCAAAAATTGTCAAAAAGGTAAGATGACAAAGTCTACTTCCAAAATAAAAATCCATACATTTGATGCTATTCTAGAATTAGTCCATACTGATCTATGTGGACCCATGAGGACAAAGAGTTACTATGGTGATAGATATTTCATTATCTTTGTTGATGACTACTCTAGAATGCTAACAGTTATGTTTCTAAAAGATAAATCAGAAGAATTCAAGATGTCTAAATGGTACAAAGCAATGGTAACAAAACAAAGTGGTAAGGAATTGAAATGCTTAAGATCAGATAGAGGAGGGGAATTTATTTCAGATGAATTCACTAACTTTTTCAGTGAGCATGGAATCAAAATATAGGTCTCTGCACTGAGAACACCACAACAAAATGGAATTATTGAAAGAAGGAACATATCCATTGTTGATTGGGAAAGGACACTAATGATAGAGAAAGGCATCACCCAAATATTCTAGAGGGAAGCTGTCAGTACTGCTGTTTACACATTGAACATAGTACAATTGAATAAAGACACCAAGAAGACACCCTATGAGATATGGTATGGTTACACACCTAATGTAAGTTACTTCAAGATCTGTGGTAGTCAATGTTATATCTTAAAAGATGATAGAAATGGAAAGCTTGACTCCAAAAGTGATGAAGGAATATTTCTAGGGTATTCCACCAAGAGCAAGGCTTATAAATGTCTCAATAAAGCCTCTAACAAAATTGTTGAAAATGCAAATGTAAAGATAGATGAATTTGAAGAGAAGAATGAAAAGGAAAGCACAAAAGAACCAAAGGACTACAACATGTTTGTTTACAATGAAGAACGTGACACTTTACCAGAACAACAATGTATAGCTCCCGAGAAATAGAATATTGCAACCGAGCATCATGCTACAAATACCGAAAATCAGGATATTGCTCAAGATGATGTACCAAGTGATGGAGATCAGAATAAAGGAGACAATGATGATCAAGATGATAGAAAAAGAATTGAACCTGTACTTGATAGATATGTCAGAAGGAACCATCCATAGAACCAGAACATTGAAGACAAGAAAGATGGTATGAGAACTAGAAGTAAGTCTCTAAACACAAGATGTCTAATTTGTGATTTTGAGCCAAAATATGTCAATGCTGCACTTGATAATGAAGAATGGATTAGTGCTATGAATGAAGAAATTGAGTAGATTGAGAAAAACAATACATGGACACTTGTACCGAGACCAAATGACAAGAATGTCATCGATACCAAATGGATATTCAGAAATAAGTTGAATGGGAATGGAGAAGTCACTAGAAACAAAGCAAGACTAGTATGAAAGGGGTATGCACAAGAAGAAGGGATTGACTATGGAGAAACCTTTGCACCCATTTCTAGGCTAGAAAGAGTGAGAATATTACTTGTTTATGCTGCATTTAAAGGATTTAAGGTATACAAAATGGATGTCAAGTCTGCATTCCTAAATGGAATACTTGAGGAATAGGTATACATTGAGAAACCAGAAGGGTTTGTTGATCCAGACAAGAGAAACATGATATGTAGACTACACAAAGCCTTGTATGGATTGAAACAAGCACCAAGAGCCTAGCATTAAATACTTCATTCCTATCTCATAAGTATTGGATTTGTAAGAACTAGTGAAAACAGTAATCTTTATTTGAAGGAAGATACTGATGCTAACATTTTGATTGCTGAAATATTTATTGATGACATCATATTTGGAGGCAATGATATGCTATGCAAATCATTTGCAAATGAAATGAGAAAAGTGTTTGAGATTTCTATGTTTGGAGAGATCAAATTCTTTCTTGGTCTACAGATCATGCAACAAGATGAAGGCATTTTTATTACACAATCCAAATACATCAAGGAAGTGCTGAAAATATTCAAGATCAAAGTTTCCAAGCCAGTTGGAACACCAATGGAAATTGTATGTAAGCTAAAAAAGGAGGAAAATTCACCTGAGGTAAATCAGACTTTGTATAGATCAATGATTGGAAAACTCATGTATGTTGTACATACTAGACCAGATATTTCACATGCAGTAGGAATAGTTGCAAGATTTTTTGCTAATCCCAGGGAATCACATATGACTGCTGTGAAAAGAATCCTAAGATATCTAAAGAATACCAAGGACTATGGCTTATCATATAGAAGAGAAGGAAAATTTGAACTTAAGGTCTTTATCGATGCTGATTGGACTGGAAACATTGATGACCGAAAGAGCACAACTGGAGGAGCATTCTTTATGGGTGACATAATTATCACATGGGTCAACAAGAATAAAGGATGCATCTCTCAGTCTACTATAGAAGAAGAGTATGTTGTTGCTGCTGCAAACTGCTCAAATATTGCATGGATCAAACAATTACTAGAAGGTATGCATATGAAAATTATTGAACCAGTAATTATATATTGTGACAATACCAGTGCAATTAACATTTCCAAGAATCCAATCATGCATGCTAAGACAAAGCATATTGCTATCAAGTATCATTATTTGAGAGAATAGGTTCAAGAAAAGGAGGTTATACTTGAGTATGTGCAATCAAAGGAACAATTAGCTGATAGCTTCACCAAGCCACTGCCTAAGGATACATTTGAGTACTTGAGAAAGAGACTAGGGGTCAGACCCTTGTCTACTGGTTAGGAAGATGAATAGAAGGCTGCATTAGCCTACATATTATCAGAATATCATTCATGTTGATGCAAGCAAAGAGATGGAATTCAAAGATACATCTATACACAACAAGGTATTTATCTACACCAAGCACCAGAGTTATTGTATTGCTGATGGATTGGGAAATTCAAGGAGTATATTGAATAGATAGAAAGGATTATTTGGCATTACTATCAAATATTTGTTTGGCATTATTGTGAAAGGGAGAGAGTATATCCATTATCACATTATCCAAAGGGAGAGACGTAACCAGAAAAGGGAGAGTACATACAAAGGGAAAGAATGCTAACAAGAGAGAAAAGAGACATCAAAAGAAAAGAACAGTCAAAGGGAGAGAGTTTGACACAAGAAGAGAACACATCACATCAGAAGAAGAAATATTCTACATCTATCTAGTGAAGGGATTAAAGACAGAAAGAGAGCTACAAGAATCAAATCTAAGATATGTGAGCTTATTGAGGACCAGATATTTGTATCGGTTATAGTACATAAGATTGATAGTTTGATGAACTTCAACTGTTATATTTCATTTTATATTAGTGATAATATAGTGTGTTGACATCAATTCCAAAGGGAGAGATTGATGAACTATAACTAATTCAATGTTTGAAGATATTAATTTGATGATCACCAAGACACAAAAGTTAAATGCAAGACATTAAATCACTTAATGTATTGTATTTTCATTGATGTCAACTTGATATAATCTATATGTTCATGTACATACTGCTAAAGACTTCAAATAACCAATGTATCAAAGGCTATACTATCAATAATGTATAAAAGTTAAGTATTCACAAAGTGACTGTATACACCAACGAGGTGCACACCAACTGACAGAGTAAACCAATGAGAGAAAAGTCACAGTGTTACCTGACAAGCAAAAGCACAGCATTACCAATGAGAAAATTTATGGTGTTACCCAATGAGAAAAAGAACAATATAACCCGACGAACACAATTGCAATGTTGCCCAATGGATGGAGATCCCGAAGACAACTGAATTCTCACCGATGAAACAGTTAGTTGTCACTGACGACTAACTAAATTTTTGACCGACAGAACAAAGAGTTTAGAAACAACAAAAGGCTTAGCTATCAAGAGCTAAATATAGACTTAACTGATACTTATCATTTTTTTAATCGACAAGATAAAGCCATAGATAAGACAAGATATAGACAACTAAATTCTCACCGATGAAACAGTTAGTTTTCATTGATGACTGACTAAAGTTTTGACCGATAGAACAAAGAGTTTAGAAACAACAAAAGGCTTAGCTGTCATGAGCTAAATATAGACTTAACTGATACTTATCATTTTTTTAATCGACAAGATAAAGCCATAGATAAGTAAAGGATTTAAAGCTGCTTAGTCCAGTTGGCAAGAAGATCTCTATGAGATAAAACATGATTTTTGCTTTAAATCTAATTGGTGAGAATTATGGATCACGCCAAGATCAAGAAAGCCAAGAAATGGTGAAATCATGTCTATATAAGAGACAAGCTAATTCAATGTGAATTAGGGGATTGACAAGAGAATAGATGCTAAAGAGATTCTGAAGGAGAAGAAAGTCTTCATTCAGACCTGATCAATCAAGTTGAGGAAAGAGCTAAATTATGTAGACATCGACGAATAGTGATACAACATCATAGAGCAGAACAATGTGGAGCAAAGGTATTGAATTGATAACATTGATCAGAAAGGTAATGTACTTACAATAGATCTAAAAATCTGCAATTCTAGTTCTCTATGTGAACAGATCAATTTACTATCTCAATTCAACCATTGAAGCATCAAGTCTCTTAACCAAGTAGGACTTAAAATTATTTTCTAATTGAGATACATCCCAAGGAGTATCAAAAAGTTTGATCATAAAAAGTAGCATTGGATATGCCCAATACCTATTGACAGGCCAAGTGAGTGTTTGATCAAGGATGGTAGCATTAGATGCCAAATACTACGTGACAAAATATTCATTTAAATCCTCTAACAAGGTCACACCTAACAGTGTGTTTGTAACCTTTAATAGGGTTGGCTCTTCACTGAGCTCACTTTAGAATAGTGAAAATTTGGGTTACCAGTCCCAGTGGTTTTTCCCTTAACAGGCTTTCCATGTTAAAAATCCATGTGTCAATGTGTTTATGAGTCATTACTTTATTTTTTTGCATTTCACACAAGTAAATCTGGATTGATCGGTATACACTAGTTATTTACTGTGTTTTGGTAAATAGAAAGACTGCTAATTGGTAAAAGTGAAAAATAAGGTTTGAAAGAGTAATCCGAGTAGTAGTTATTTGTTATTAATATTTCAAGGCAATCATCTTGTAGGAGTGAAGATAACTAGAGGCTTATAAATATTGTATTAAGTTTTTGGGTTGATTTAAGGATTAATTTTTGAGGCCACTGATTCACCCNCCCCCGCCCCCCCCCCCGCTCTATGTTATTCTAACAATGGGATCCTCGGCCTCAAGGAAACAAGATCTTCAAGTTCCTTTCACAAAAAAAGATAGTGAAATTCAGAAAATCTAGCAGGAATAAGATTTAAATCCCCCTCAGGTGCATTGGTAGTTAAGACAAAGAATAAGAAGAAGGATAAAATTGTATGGAAGACCCCCGAAGAAGGTTGGTTTAAGGAAAACCTTGATGGAGCAACACAAAATAATCCTGGTGGATTAGGGGAAGGCAATATAATTAGAGTTTCTAAAGGGGATACAATTTTAATTGGAGCAATGATATTGAAGGATGAGACAAATAATGAGGCTGAGTGCAAAGCAACAATGCTTGCAATTAAGCTAGCTAGGAATATGGGTGTTAAAAAACTTCATCTTGAAGGGGATTCTTTGATAATCACACAGGCTATAGAAAAACTAACTATCAATGCATGGCATCTCCAAAATTACATTGAAATAATCAGGGAAGATTTAAAACATTTTGAGGACTTCAAGATAACACATATAAGAAGAGAAGGTAATAAAGATGTAGACAAACTGTCAAAATGGACCAAGTTGAGGTGGAAAATTTATGTTCTAAAGGATTTGAGCCAAAGGCTTATGGGATATCACCTTTGCCAAGTAAATTTTTAAAGAAAAGCAATGTGACATAAGACAAGCCTCGAAAGGATGAAGGAAATAATTATGAAGATTTGTTAAAAATGGAAGGATGTGCATTTAATTTATTAAAAGAGATGGTTTCATAATGTCTTAAATAAGGAAGGAAGATTAGCAGCAAAAAATTTAGAAAGTGATGCTAAAAATGTGTGAAAAGACAGTCGGGCAGTTAGAAGGACAACATGATGGGATGGGAGTTAAGGAAAAAAGGTGTCATATTTAAAAATAAAGAGAATGAGTTGATTCATAATTATTTGAAGTTGTTTTAAGAGGTTGATAGAGGTGAAGAACTGTGGTTTTGAGATGGAGCCAAATTTTACTTTCCAAACCAAGAAACAACAGAAAGGTTTGTTTGGACCAGTGGAGAATATTAGATTGAAGAAGATGCTAATTCTCCCCACAAAGAATGTCATTACTATAGTGCAAGAAAATTTAGGCCCTCTCTTTCACAATGACTAGCAAAGATGGAAGCTACAGGTTGACATTGCGTCCATGTTAATGACATGGGGGTTAGAACTCGGGGAGCATGAAAATTGTGTAAAATGGGTAATGATTTCCTTGTTTGAGGAAGAATTAATTGAAGGGATTGAATCCCTTTTGGAATGGGCTCACTTAGGGTGGGCATTTGTTTATAGTGAAATGTTTGAGGATGGAGCAGAAGGCATTGAATTTGGAATCACCCCTTTTCTAAATTGGCCAAAAAGGGTTAATAGAGAAGCCTACACTAAGGAACGGAAGACAACATGGCAGATATTAGTTAAAGCCATCCAGGAGGCTTAGGTAATGAAAAAGAGGGTGGTGCTACCCATGGTTTTTCCCATGAAGCGAAGGTCTGTAAGAACCCAAAAAGTGAGGAATGTGAAGAAGGAATGAGGGGTGAAGCTCCCAAATTTTGTGAATGAAAATGCAAGAAAAAGAGTTTTGATATGAAAGGATATAGGGTCGAACCTGGAATGGTTTTTTTGGAAGATAATGCTTGGATTTGGAAGATGCAAAACCTTTTTTGAATGCCTCAACAAACTTCAATGGTTGTAGATGAAAAGGATAATGGGCACTTTTTGTAGGATGGAAGTTTACATGAATCCTGTGTGTGAATTCTACAACATTGTAATGTTGTTAATTATGTAAATGTGCCATGACTATAATATCATAGTGATGTAAATGGGGGTTTAGTTTAGGATGTTAAAATTGATAAATGTAAGGTGGGGGATATAATAGTTTGTAAGAAATGAGTCTAGAAATGACTCCATATTATGCAAAATGTAATTTTCCTTTTATGAATAAAATATAACCTATTACCGACCCAAAAAAAAAAAGTGTTTTACATTGAGGGAGATTTCCATTCTGGATGAAAGTTTGGGGAATTTTTTTTCTAACTTAGTTCATCAAGGTTTTTTGTAGGGACTTCATCCTTCCTCGAGCAATCAGTCCTACTCCCATGAATAATTTGTGGATGATATTGTTCTCATGGGCACCTCTTCTATCAAGGAAGCTATAAATATGAAGCAGGCCCTTGATATTTATTCTAATGCCATTGGTCAGATCATCAACTGGGAGAAAATTTCCTTGTTTTTTGTCAATAATCTCCTCTCAAACAGTAGAAAATGGCAGCCATTCTTGGGTATAATATTTCCCTCTTCCCCTCTAATTACCCGGGGCTTCCACTGGGGTTGAAACCTCTGGAATCTTTTTGGAATAACATCTTTGAAAGAATCAATAATAAAGTTGTTGGATGGAAAGGATCCCTCCTTAGCCAAGCTGGGAAGATCTTTCTACTTAAATCGACTCTCTAGAATCTCCCTATGTATGCCTTCAGCCTGTTCCGCATACCCTCCAAGTATGTTGATAGCATTGAGAAATTACAGAAAAGATTCTTGTGGTTGAGAACTGAGGAAAATAATCATCTTGATTTGGTGGCCTAGGAGAATGTTTGTAGACCTATTAAATTTGGGGGTTTAGGCATTAGAAGAATTGGAGATGTTAACCAAGAATTACTAGCTAAACAAATGAGGAGAATATTTGATGAAGAAAAGGAATGGAACATAATCCTCAAATCTAAATATCTCTTTTCTACTCCTAGTTTAGGTGATTTATTCTCTTCACCTACTATCATGCATGGATCCTTCATATGGAATATAATCTTAAAGGATAAATCCCTTGTTGTGAAGGGTGCTTGCTGGAGGTTAGGCAATGGAAATATAATTAAGATTTGGGAGGATCCTTGGCTCAAGGAGAAACCTCTTATCCAGTTCCCTAAATTTTCTCAACTTCCTATTATCTGTATTAAAAGGTATGGTAGAATGGTCTCAGACTATTGGAAGGATAAAATTTGGATTAGAATCAATTGTATTGCCCCGGTGCTAAGAGCTATTGATCTGGATCTAGTCCCCTGGGTTGTTAATGAGCTCTATCCAAATAAAATTATCTAGTCTGCAAATCTGAATGGTTGTTTCTAGGTGTCCTTGGATTATTCCCTCACCTCCAGCCAAGATTCTTCTCCCTTTTGGGCTAAGGTTTGGACTTCTTCTCTCACACCTAATATTAACATATTCTATTGGTTGTTTGTCTAGGATAAGGTGTTTACTACTCAAAACCTTGCAAAAAGAGGGTGTGTGCTTCCTAATAGATGTTACCTGTGTATGTAAGAGGCTGAAACCTCAACCCATTTTCTTTTGCATTGCCCCTTCTCAAGGGAACTTTGGTCGATAGTGCTGTAGAATTGGAGTATCTCTTGGATTCTCCCAAATACCATTAAAGATTTTGTGTTCCAGTGGCTTTCACCATTTTATAATTTCTTGGGGAGAGTGCTATGGAAATTTGTTGTTCCTCATCTTATTTGGATGATATGGAAGGAAAGGAACAATAGGATTTTCAGAGATGGTCTTTCTAATCCCCTGGTTGTTGGATCTAAGACCATTAGAAATATTGTTGAGAACATTAATGTTTCTAGTGATCATTATCCTTCTTTGTTGGAAGGAAGTCAAGATAAGAGTGTGCTAAGTAGCTATAATTTCTCTTTGATTTCAAACCTATGGAAAGAAAACATGATGGTTTTGTTTGGTTTTCCCCCCAACTAGCTGACATAAGGCTAACTTAGATGGTGTGGCTAAAGGTACCCCTATTTTGGTGGGTTGTGGTGGCATTGTTAGAAACACTCACGGTAGATGTACAACTATTGTTGCACTTCCCATTGGCACTGAGACTTTTCACATGGCTAAAGAAATGGATACTGTCCACATTTGTAAGATTGTGTAAAATCAAAATTGTACTAAACTATGGATTGAAGGTGATGCAAGGAGGGTGTGGAGAATAGGGGCCCAAGGCACTCCCATCTATCCAAACCAACTTGCAGAATAATGCATAAGAAAAAATATAGAAAGGGAGAGAAGAAACAACATGAATTATATTAATTCATCAAACTCATTATATGTTGGGCTATAAGGCCTTCCTAGTTTTGGCCATATACATTCAGAATGTTTACAAAATAAACTTGATACATGCGAGATCACAAACCTGTGATCTAAATCTACTAACCCTTAATCTTTTATCCCCCCAAGAACTCCTCCCTAATCTAAGAATAGAAACCAAATATATACAAGAGTCCACCAAAGAGGTCAGCACTCAAATCGTAAAGGTCTAATATAGGAAATAGCAAAGACCTAGATTTAGGTCCACACACATCCCAATGATAAATCCCGCATTAATTACACTATAGAAATTAAATGCAAAAGTTGGCCAAAACAAGAAAACAACTCGGTAAGAAGTTAACCAAGAAATAGGAACAACTCGGTGAAGACCAAACAAGCAACAAAAAAAACTCATTGAAAACCAACCGAGCAGCCAAAACATCCACCGAGACCCGTCAGTAAAGCAAGACATAACAAGTAAACAAGAAACAACATTTACCAAGCAGCCTCCAAACAAGCTAAAGAACAAAAGCAAACATATTTTTGGTTGATCAGGATTTCCAAAGAATCCAAGATGCTCCTACATCAGACACCTGAGGTTAAAAGAAATGATTCCCCAAATCATGTGTCAGGTCCAACCTGAAATGAATCCAACTTAGATTGAGAAATCTAAGATGATTCCTCAATCGGTCTATTCTTCCATTTTATCAGATATTCCATCTATTCCTTTCCTCTTGTACTTTTTCCAATTCTCTGTTTCAAAATATGCTCAACTTCCTTTATCTATTTCTTAGGTTAATCAATTGGTACTTTCACTTCTTCATTAGGTTCAAGATACTCATACAAATCTAAAATATTGAATATAGGTGATATATCCATGTTATTAGGGAATTCTACTTCATAAGAATTTCCACTGTCAAATCTTCTCAATATTTTGCAAGGACCAAACATCTTCATCTTCAATTTTCCATATGTTCCAATAAGAAATATTCCTTTCTTTAAATGAACAATTACTGCATTACCAACTCCAGAATTTTTATGTCTCCTTGATCTATCTGCACTATCCTTGTATTTCTAATTACTTTTCTCCAACTTATGTTTTACATCCTCATGCAATGTCTTCATAAACTCAACAAACTTTTCTTCTTCTGCACTTCTTTTCTCTTCTCCAGCAATGTCTCTCAAATCTGATATACCTCTTAGTTATGTGCCATGAACAATCTCAAAATGTGTCTTTCCAGTACTTCTATTTACTAAACTATTATATGCAAAATATGTTTGTGCCAACATCAAATCCTAATTACTCGGTATGTCTCCAACTAAGCATCTTAACAAGTTACCCAAACTTTGGTTTACAACCTCTATTTGTCCATCAGTCAGTGGATGACATGTAGAACTATACTCCAACTTAGTGTCCAAATTCTTCCAAAGTATTTTCCAAAAATAGTTGACAAACTTACTGTCTCATTCTGAGATGATACTCCTCGGTAATCCATGCAATCTGACAATCTCCTTAGAGAGAAGATCTTCTATATGTACTACATCTGATGTTTTTCTACATGGTATGAAATGTGTCATCTTATAAAATCTATCCACAACAAAAAATGTGGAATCATTACCTCTTGTTTTCCTCGGTAAGCCAAGAACAAAATTCATGCTGATATCACTCCAAGGTTTCTCAGGAACAGTAATTGGTGTATACAATCCACTATTCTGACTAACTCCTTTTTCAACTTGACAAGCTCCACAATTTTTCACAAATTTATGAACATCCTTATACAACTAAGGCCAAAAATACCTTTCCTTAAGAAAACTCAATGTTTTATCAATACAAAAATTTCCAGCCAAACCACTACTATGTTTATCCTTTATCAAATTAGTTCTCATTGATCCTCTCAGTATGCACAATTCAATACCTTTGAATATCATATCTTCTTGAATGAAATATTCTTTATACTTACTTGGTTGATTTGGACTAGGTGCTCTGCACTCTCTCCACTGCTCAGAAAAATCAGGATCATTCTCATACAAATGCTTCATGTCATCAAAACCAAGAACCTCAATTCTCATTTCAATCAACAAATATCTTCATCTACTCAATGCAGCCACAACTTAGTTAGAAACTCCATTCGTATGGTTTATCATAAATGTGAAACTCTGCAAATACTCTACCCATTTCATATGTCGCTGATTCAACTTATTCTGACTACCCAAATATTGTAAAGCCTTATGATCAGTATACAACACAAACTCACTCGACATCAAATAATGTCTCCATTTCTTCAGATATTGAACAATAGCATAGAATTATTGATCATAGACATGATATTTTCATTTAGCATCTTTCAACTTTTCACTAAAGAAAGCAACAATTTTACCTTCTTGGGTCAACACAACTCCTATTGCACTTCCACTTGCATCACATTCAACTTGAAATACCTTATTAAAATTAGGTAAGGCTAACACAGGTAATTTAGCAACCTTCTACTTCAAAATCTCAAAACTCTTATCAGCTCCATATGTCCATTTGAATTCTCTTTTGTCTTCTTTCATTGTCTCAGCCATAGCATTACAAATAGAACTAAAATTTCTAATAAACTTCCTGTAAAAACTTGCCAATCCATGAAATGATCTTACCTCACTAAAAATTTTAGGTGTAGGTCAACTCAATATAGCTTCAACCTTCTCAGGATCCATCTTCAAACCATCAGCTGAAATCACAAAACCTAAATACACAAGTTCTTCTTTCATGAAGGAACACTTTTTAAGATTTATCAACAACTTTTCCTCTTTCAATCTCCGCAATACTTGTCTTATATGCATAAAATGTTCTTCTCTAGTCTTACTGAACATCATAATATCATCCAAGTATACAATTACACATTTATTCAATAATTTCTTCAAAATCTCATTCATTAACCTCATAAATGTACTCAGTGCATTTGTTAAACCAAAAGGCATAACCAACCACTCATACAAACCTTCTTTTGTCTTCAAATAAGTCTTCCACTCATCACCTTATCTGATCTTGATCTAATGATATCCACTCTTCAAATCAATTTTGGTAAAATATTTTTCTCCACTCAAACAATCCATTATATCATCCATCCTCAGTATAGGAAACCTATACTTAACTGTGATCTTATTGATTGCTCTTGAATTAGTGCACATTCATCATTCCCCATTCTTCTTAAGTGCCAATACAACTGGTACTGCACATGGAATCAAACTTTCTCTAAATAAACCCTTGTTCAACAACTCATGAACTTTTCGGTTGACATTTTCCTTCTCAGTCGGTGTCAACTGATGTGTGCCTTGTTTGGTAAACTAGCTCCAGAAATCATATCCATATAATGACTAATATCTCTCATTGGTGGCAAATCATTGGGTAAATTATCTGAAATGATCTCCTTGTACTCAGTAAGCAATTTCTCAACTTATGTAGGAATTTCATACTCTGTATTCTTACTCAGTTTGTTAGGAATCAAAGCATAACAAATATCATTTCTTTTCAAATCCTAAACAAACTGTCTACCTTCCATCAAACAAACTTTCATAGATGTACATATCTCACCAACAAATTCTTCACCCAAAGGTAACAAGATTTGTTTCTCACCGTCAACCCAAATAGTATATCTATTCACTCTTCCATCATGTATAACATGTCTATCATATTGCCAAGGTATACCCAACAAAATATGACAACAATCCATAGGCATAATATCACACAACACCTTATCATAATACTTTCCAATTTTTAGATTCAAAAACATTGTTCACTCACCATTAATGTATGCTCATCCTTGATCCATGAAATATGATAGGGCTTCAGATGCTTCATCCTTTCCAACTGCAACTTTGTGACCATCTCATCAGATGCTAGATTCTCTGAGCTTCCACTATCAACAATTACTTTCCAAACTTTTTCTGCAACTCTACATCTAGTCTTGAAAAAAAATTTCCTGACATGATCTTGCTTATCCTTCTCACTCCAAAGTATCCTTCTGATCATTATATTTCCTTCCTTCTCAGGTTCATTCAATGAATCTTCTTGCACCAAAGCATTTCTTCTACGACTAACTTTCTTTCTTACATGTGTAGAGTCAAAAGATCTATGTCCTTCACCACAATTGTAACAAGTTCCTTGGAACCCTCTTCTGCTATAACCACCTCGGGAGTAATTGCCTCTTCCTCGAAATGAACTTCCACCTTTCCATTTGGTCTTTCCTTTGTATTGATATGTGTCTAGATTTTTCTTATCTAGTTCAGATCTACTATTTTCACCATGAGATCTACCTCTTCCTCTAGGGAATCTACCACCTCTTCCTCTTTAACTTTGTCCATATCTTGTGCTCAATTTCTCCTCAGCTTTTAAGGCAAACTGATATGCCTCTTCAATTCTCTCCATCTTTACCAAGATGATCTCATCTTGTATAGAACTTCTTAATCCATTCAAATATCTTACTATTCTTTCCACTTCATCTTCAACATGTCCAGATCTGATGTCTAATTTGTAGAATTCCTCAGCATAATATTTTTACCAAGCTATCTTTCTGCTTCAAACTTTGCATTCTCCTAACTAGGTTAATCTGGTAATCACAAGGTAGAAACTTGCCTTTCAATTTATTTATCATCTTATCCTATACCTTGATCTTGTCTTTTCCCTTCTTCTCTTGATCCAATTCCAGATGCTCCCACCATAAGGATGCATGACCTTTCAAATTTGTTCTTGCGATCTTTACTTTCTTCTCCTCTGATACATTCTCATACTCAAATTATTTTTCCATCTCAGTTATCCAGTCTATAAATTCATTAGAATCCAACTTTCCACTATACTTAGGAGGATTAAACTGAGGTGTGGACTTCAAGCTTGTCAATGCTCGTAGGAATCTCTCTTCTTCCTAATCCATCACAGGTGCAACTTCTCCTTGAACTTCTTCCAATTCATCATCACTAACATCTTCAAGATGTCTTCCTTTGTATTGGGATATGTCAATAGCTTCCAATCTCGCAGCCATCTATCTTAGCATATTAGCTAGACTTGGATCTACATTTTCTCTCCCACGAACCATCTTGAATCCCTCTACAATTGTAGGTCAGATCGTAATTTGTTACCCCATAGCAATATCAACCAACTAGGGTTAGGGATTACAAGAAGAAACTTAGAAATCACCTTCACTTTGATACCACCTAATGCAAGGAGGGTGTGGAGAAAAAGGGCCCAAGGCACTCCCAGCTATCCAAACCAACTTGCAGAACAACAAAAAAGCAACAACATAGAAAGGGAGAGAAGAAACAAAAAGACTTATATTAATTCATCAAACTCATTACATGTCGGGCTGTAAGGCCTTCCCAATTTTGGCCATATACATTTAGAATGTTTATATAATAAAATTGATATATGCAAGGTCATAGACCTACGATCTGAATCTTCTAACCCTTAATCTTCTATCCCCCCAAGAACTCCTCCCTCATCTAAGAACATAAACCAAATACATACAATATTCCACCAAAGAGGTCAGCACTCAGATCCTAAAGATCCAACATAGGAAACATTAGAGACCTAGATTTAGGTCAACACACATCCCAGTGATAGATCCCACATTATGGTGCAGGAGCACCAAGATCACAAGTAGGAGGCATGAAGAGCAACAGGGTCACTGATGGGTCCTTGAAAGGTGGTGAAGACAAATGGCCTTCAAAGGTCATCAAGACTTGTAATAAGACCAAGTAT
>MU227817.1:3709136-3723380 GCA_018584345.1 Thuja plicata
GTGGAAATGATCTACCAAGTCAGAGACTTCCATCTGAACCTTGAGTTGAACTTGAATCCTTGAGTTGATTCCAAGACGTTGTTGAATCCTTAGGTTGATTCTAGGTTCCTTAAGTGGATTATGGAAGACTCTGCATCACATTAATTACACTACGGAGAATAAATTCAGAAGTCGGCCAGAACAAGAAAAATAACTTGGTAAGAAGCCGACTAAGAAACAAGAACTACTTGGTGAAGACCAACCGAGCAACAAAAACAACTCGGTGAAAACCAACCAAGCAACTAGAACGTCCACTAAGACCCATCAGTAAAGCAAGATAGAACAAGTAATCAAGAAACAATAGTTACCAAACATTTTACCAAGCAGCATCCAAACAAGCTAAAAAACAAAAACAAACATATTTTTGGTTGATCAGGACTGCCAAAGAACCCAAGATGCTCCTGCACCAGAAGGTGATTCCATGAATATCATTAATTGTATTAAAGGTAATTATAAACCTTGATGGAGTATATGTCACATCATTGATCAAATTAAGACACTTTTAAGTATCTTTGAGGTGACCCACGTCACCCACACATTCTGGGAATCAAACATCATGGAAGAAAACTTGGCCAACTTGGGGGCCCGATGTGATGATAAGAACATCTAGCAAGGTGAAAAAGGATTAAAAAAAGAGGTTTTAAGCTATCTAAAGTACAACCAGATCCACTAGCATCCTGGTATAATTAGCATTAATGATGATATGGAAAGATAATTTGTTAAAAGGAAACTCGAAGGCATTTCCCATGCTCAAGGAATAGAAAAGTAATTATTGCAAGTGTGAGAAACGTAATGTTTAAAATTTTTTAAATCCTACTGAAGGATTTCTGTTTATTATTTTTTATGTGCTCTGTATCTCACTTTGGGCTTTTCAAAGTGTGATTTTCTTTGTGAAAGATAACTGCATTTTGAATTCTGAGACTATGGGAGGAAAGCTTAAGAGAGAGGAACCTAGTGTGTGCAAATGGAAGGAGGACAAGGTGTGGAAGAAGATCAAAGAAGGTGGAGTTAAATATTTTATGGAGAGGCTTCATGGTTATGATAAAGACATTTTGAAGGAATTTTCCAATAGCTGGGATAATGGTAAGGTTACTCTATGTGGCAAAACATTCTCTCTCACTTAAAATATTATAGCTGATATCACTGGTCTTAATATATGTAGCTTAAAATAATATAGGGGTCGTATCATGGCCTAGAATGCTGCCCATATGTATCCCAAAACCTCTGTGGAAAAATCCTTCTTGGTGAAACTTAAAGGTGATTTATATTTGCATAATAATATGAAAATTCTTTGAGCTAAACTTCTTAAGGCTTTAATGCATCACTTTACCTTGGAAGGGTGTTACACTAGAGTCTAAAATTTCTATTTTATGTTGGTCAATCATTTTAGATATCACGTGAAAATTTATTTCCCTTTTTTTCTTCTGAAATCTCTGGGTTTGAGTATCATGGAGAATAGGAAAACCCCATATAAGCCCATTTTTCATGATGGGTTTATTATTCTTATCCATGACCATGAAAAATTTAAGCTACAGGACTCTACTCTGGTGTATGGGAAGGAGAAGGACAAGAAATGAAAAATAATTCTTACAAATGAGAAAAGGCCTAAAAAGAAGAAGCTCAAAGAAAACCCTAAAATTGATAAAGCTGAAGCGACCCAAATCCTTAGTGAGGAGAATGGGATGGATACTGAGGATGAATTTGGAGGGCAGGATAAGGAAAAGGATAAAATTAATTCATCTCACCAAGAAAATATGGAGCTGGACTCTGATGAGGAAGCCATGGAGGAATCCTTCAAAATGGAAAGTGATGAAGCCACTAGTGATAATTCTAGTGACATGGATACGGGGGACCTTGATTAAAATAATGCTTTAGAGGAGGCAATTATTAAGGAGGATATTGATAAAAGTAAAGATCTTGATAATCCGGGCCCTAATGTGGCTAAGGGGGTCCTTATGCCTAATGTTGTTGAAAACCTGACGATTACGACTTTGGGTCATCCTGTGTCTAAAAACTTGGAGTAGAATGTTCCCACTTCCCTTTGTTAGAATAACTGAGAGGGGGGGTGAATCAATTAGAATCAATTAGCCCTCAAAATTATCCCACAGTCTCAAATTTCTCCAGATGTATATCAAAACAAATTAAACATATAATTCAACTCGGTGAAAATGTATTTTGTAATCTCAAACTTTCATCAATAGTGTTTATCGAGTGTCAATAAATTAATACTGTGATTACTGATTTAGGTCAATAAAGTAAAGTGTAAAGTAAAATAACAATCCACAACAGTCATGCACATTGACACATAGATTTTTAATGTGGAAACCCTACTAAGGGAAAAACCACCTGGGAGCGGTAACCCAAAATATTTTCACTCTTCTAAAGTGAGCTCAGTGAAGAGCCAACCCTGTTAAAGGTTACAATGCACACTATTAAATGTGACCTATTTAGAGGATTTAAAACTAATAGTTCTCTCTTGACCATGCATTCACTATGAGGTCAACAAGAAAACAATTGACATTCTCTGAATGTCATAATAAGGACTTCACTATCCCACTCAGTTAAGAGATTTATCTGTAACAATGGTTTAACTGATACGGTAATGATCTGATTCAAATACAACTCTATTTTGTAGATATTCAGATATTTTATAAGTACATAATACCTCTGATAAATTTTTTCACTTAATTTTATCTCATACTTCATACTTATTCTTCTTCGTAATGCTCTTTCCTCTATTTGCTCAGTGATGTCTACAAAAAAATGCTCGATTATATCTTTAACCAGTTTGATCAGTCATGCATAAAATTTGCATGTGTGCATCATAGAATCATGTATTCATAATGAATCTCTTGTCTCTTATATAGACAACATGTCTCATTTAATTTTCATCCTTCAAATTTTGCCGCTTAATCTCCATCTTTAATTTTCCCACTTGATCCATCCTCGGCAGGTATGTTAAAAACATGTTTCAATCTGTGTCATCCAATCTTCATTGAATTTTCATAACTGTTTGATCAAATAAAAAACTTTATCTTTTACCTTGAAATCATCAATTTCCATCTCAGCATCTTAGTCGGCCTTGGTTTGATTAAATTTCTCTATCAATAGTTGTGTCAGAATCCCTTTCTCAGTTAACACTGTGCTCGGTATACACTGCATTTTATTCAGGTATCACTGTCTCTTAGTGTATACGAAACTCTTTATTTTCCAACCACATAAACATTGTTTTTTCCATATCTTCAATTCATAAAAAAAAATTTCCACCATAATAATACTCAAATAAGTTGAGATCAATTACAATACATTCAGTGATAATGTTTATCATCACTTCTGCAACTTGGTTGACTATCAACAAATGACTCCAAACATATAATTAGTTGTAGTTCATCAATGTCTCCCTTTGGCATTCATGGAAACGCAATATAAATTTCCATACAAAAAATACCAAACTTCTGTTCTACAACTGCAACAATTATGTAGCTCTCCCTAGCTTGAATATAAACTGTGTTAATATAAACAAAATTTCACCATGCAGACTCTCCCTACAGTTTTGGTTTTTCAGCTATTGAATCTCTCTGTAGATTAGATATATCTCTCCATTTCTCTTTTCTCCCTTTAGTGGATAGATATTTCATTGATCATCTCTCTCCCTTTGACAACAATGCCAAAAATAAATATGCAGTTCTTCAGTAGCCAAATAAAATATCTCTTATTGTTGGTGCAGTAGGTACCTTCCAATGTACTGATATGTCAGTGTCAGTCCAGTTCAGCTTGTGCATCAACATGATTGATATTCTAATTTCATGTAGGTTGATGCAACCTCCTACTTAGCTTAGTTACCAATAGACAAGGGATGAACCCCTAGTCTACCTATCAGGTACTCAAATGTATTCTTCGGTAAGGGTTTTGTGAATATGTCTGTAAGTTTTTCTTTTGATTGTACATATTCTAGTATCACTTGTTTGTCTTTTACTTGTTCCCTCAAGTAGTGATATTTAATAGAGATGTTATTTTTCTTTGCATGCATCAAAGGATTTGTTGAAATATTTATAGCACTTGTATTTTCATAGTAAATCATCACTGGATCAGTGATCTCTTCATTCCTTTCAACAATTGTTTTATCCATGCTATGTTAGAACAATTTGTAGCAGGAGAAACATACTATGTTTCTACAATTGACTGAGATATGCATCCTTGCTTCTTTCTTATCCAAGTAACTAGTCTTTCTACAATAAAGAATGCTCCACTAGTAGTGCTCTTTCTATCATCTATGTTCCCAACCCAATCAGCATCAGTATAAAATGTCAATTCAAACTTTCCTTCTCTTTTATACCATAGTCCATAATCCTCAGTATTCTTCAAATATATAAAAATTATTTTTACAACAATCATATGTGATTCTCTGGGGTTAGCAAAAAATATTGCAAATAATCCAACTACATGTGCTATGTCAGGTCTTGTGTGTACAACATACATCAATTTACCAAATCATAAATCTATACAAAGTCTGATTTACCTCAGGTGTCTTGTCTTCTTTTGTCAATTTGCATCCTGTCACCATAGGTGTTCTGACTGGTTTTGATTATTCCATTTTGAATGTTCTCAATACTTCTTTGATGTATTTAGATTGTGTAATGTAGATGAATTTAGCCTGTTGTAAAATTTCCAATCCTAGAAAAAAATTGATCTTACCAAACATTGACATTTCAAATTCTTTCCTCATTTCATCAGCAAATGAAGTGCATAAGTTATCATTACCCCTAAATATAATATCATCAACAAATATTTCAGAAATAAGTGTCTTTTCATCATTTCCTCCTTTTAAATACAAATTGTTGTTGTCACTTGTTCTAATAAATCCAATGCTTATAAGGTAAGAATGCAATCTGTCATACCATGCTCTCAGTGCTTGTTTTAGTCCATATAAAGCTTTGTGTAACTTACATACCATGTTTGTTTGATCAGGATCAACAAATCCTTCAAGTTGTTCAATGTATACCTCTTCTTCCAGCATTCCATTCAACAATGAAGACTTCACATCCATCTGATATACCTTTAATCCTTTATATGCAAGTAGTATTCTTACTCCTTCAAGTCTAGCAATGGGTTCAAAATTTTCTCCATAGTCAATTCCTTCTTCTTGTGCATACCCTTTGCAAACTAATCTTGCTTTATTTCTAGTTACATTCCCATCTTCATTTAGTTTGTTTCTAAAAAATCATTTGGTGCCAATGGCATTTTTATCTTTCGGTCTCGGTACTAATGTCCATGTCTTATTTTTCTGTATCTTCTCAATTTCCTCATTCATATAATTAATCCATTCTTCACTTTCTAATGCATCTCTTACATTCTTAGGCTCAAATTCACAAATTAAACTAGTGTCATCTCTAAACTTACTTCTTGTCATCATGCCTGCTGGTGCAGGAGCACCTAGGTAGGGCTAGAAAGGAACCTAGGGCTTCTATGTTTTTTTTGGCTTGTAGTGGTCCTAGCCAAACCACTAGTGCAATAAGGGGACTAAACAATTCCTAGTGTGAAGTGTGTTAGTGTAGGATGCCTTAATAGGTCCTTTGTGACCATATTTGTAGGATTGTCCACATTAGGTCAAATAGGGTGTTTTATGCTTTGTGATGTCAAAATGAACAAGAAAGGGACTTGACGTCCTATTTCATGGTTCTAACACCCTAGATTATCATTTTATTAAGTTTGGTGGACTTATGACCAAGTTTGGATAACAAATCCAAAAAGATGTAAAAGTTGTCAATGTTGTCATTGACAACATTGACAACGTTTGTTGCATAATTGAAAATTTGAGCAATTGGTTTCATAACTATCTGAAACCGTTTATTTTGGGTCCTTTTCAACTACTTAAGGCCATCCTCAACCTTTTTAAAGGGTTGGCTTGTTTTTGTAAGTGTGTGTACAGACTGAGTAATAGAAAGAACAGTCGTAGTTAGAGTTTTTATGAGCATTTGGTGTTTTAATGGATTGAATTGAATACTATAATCCATGGAAGTGTTAGAGTAGGTGTTTTCAATTTTTTGTAGGGTGTTGGATTTCAATTTTTTTAGTTTTGTAAATTATTTTATTTCATGTCTAGTCGCTGGTCTAAATCAGGCAACTGATGAAGATGGGGTCATAGATCTTCTTCCCACCGTGGAATCTACACAGGCCTTTGGGATTAGGGAGGTGACTCCATGTACATATTGTACAGTGAAGGAGGGGCCCTGGAAAGCATGGGAGATTTTTTTTAATATGATTCCCTAGGCGAGACAGAGTTACATGGCTAGGGATCATAATTAGTTGCAGAGCTAATGGGACAGATTGAAAGCATTCATTGCTTCAATTAGTAATTGTGGAGAGGTAGTGTGGTGTGTGGAGGAGCCCCAAATCAAAGGAGAAAGTTTGGCAGATAATTTTAGTGTGCCAAGAACAAGTTCTTTTGTGTAGATAGACAAATTTCTTAAAAACCCTAATTTTTAGGCATGTTTATAGGAGGTACTATACAGACACTTTTTGGGAACAAGACCTAAAAAATCTTTAGTTTCTTGATAAAGGGTATCTGTATCCAGTGCTATTTTCAAACTTGTTAAGGAGTTTTACAAGTTATAGTAGAAAAAGAGCCTAATTAGGCCTAATGCTTGTAGCCCTCTTTTGGGTTAAATTATCTTGGTTCTTGAAACTCATTTAGGGTTTCAATCCAAAAGGAGTTGGTGGAAATTGGAATTGGTCTAATAAACAATCTAGGAGACTACCTCTCCATATGGAAGAGTTTGGGATCCATTTGGATCAGTTTGTGAAGAAGGGAAAGAAGAGCACCATGATTAGGTGTTGAAGCAGTTTGGTTTTCTTGTTGGTGTACTCAAGCTGAAATTGTGTGGGATCTTGATAGGGAGATCCTTGAAGGTTAGGGTTAGTATAGAATCATACTTAGGCTAAATAAGAGGCCTATTAGAGACCCTAGTGGAGGTTAGGGTAGGAGAGAAAGGCTTGTGTTACATCACCTGCTCTTTTATCTCTAATGATATGATTCTTTTGATGATGTCTTCTTACATATTTAGCAATTACAGGTTCAACTCTCTGTTCTTCATCATCTTCTTCTATAGGTTCATGGTCTTCAGGTTCATGATGATGTAAGCATTCCAATGGGCTTGCTTGCACAATCTAATAAGAAAATCTTCTTTGTCTTCTTCAAGGATCCTAATCTCCTCTAGGTCCTTATTAGGCTTATATAATTAACTAAGTCCTAATCCTACTCTCCTCTAAGAGTCTCCACTTGTGCCTCACCCTTTGAAAGACTAACACCCTATAGTTAGTTCAATCTCCACTTCTCCAACTTACACTTAGAAGAGTCTAAGTGTCAATTCCCACACTAATCTTCATGAATCACTTGCAAGGGTGTCCAACACCATGTAGACACTGAATTTGATCAATTTGGAATCCATCTTGAGGAATCTCCTTTCAATTTTCAGTCGAGTTCAAGGTTGTGTCTTCAAGAGGCCTAATTAGGCTTATCTCCTCAAAGCCCTACACTGTGTGTTTTTCCCAATTCTTGCAAAAACTTTCCAAAGACCTCAAAATAATAAGACCACTTCTAGATACCCTTTTACACCTTACAAATGATTTTGTAAGTTTCAAACCCCTAAGCCATCCGTACATAGGGTTCCTATAAACTAGGTCTTATACGGATAATAGGCCTAAATAATAGGACAGTCTGCGACACAATGTAAAACTCACTCAAAACTTGTCCTCACTGATTGGCATGAACTCTACCAACCTAGAATGTCAAGGTAACACTAAACCCTAAATATCCATGTACTTAGACCGTACTATAACTTCTTCCTCTGCTCATGAAAGCTCACTGTTTCTCCTCCAAACCTGTAATGAGACAATGCATGCTCGCCTAAGGCTTGGATCTAAAAATAGTAACTTGCACTTCTAAGACTCCTAAGTCTACAATTATGTACATTACTAACTTCCCTAGAATTTCCATCTACCCTTAGGTGTTTCCCATGGTTAGATTTCATGGGGGAGCCATGACTTGATTGACTGGTTAGGACAGGACCAGTGAACCTCCTAGTTACAAAACAATTTAACTACGACTGTATACTACCACTAATCGACTAGATTACTAAATGAAAAGTGTCTCTAATCCTCCTAAGAACATTAAAAAATCATTATTTTCAAGCTATCAATCCATCCAATGTGACTGTCAACACAAAATGCTTAGGATTACTGAAAACTCAGAATTTGTAGAGTTCTATTCACTTCTAACTTGTTACAATCAACAAATAACTTCTTTATTTGAGTCTCTCATAGACTAGATTCCTTCTTCCACCATTGTAGGGCCTTTTTGGTTGATTCCCCACTCCTAGTTTCAAGGAGAATCCAATGTAACCATATTGCATGCAACATTTGCAATTATTGCAAATATTGTCATGACAACAAAATAGCAACTTTTGGCATCTTTTCAATTATGCCTCCTCCCTACATTTTAGGACCTCTATCCTATCTATTTCAAGGATCCAAGATCATTAAAGACCCTTTGGCATCTCTATGTCCTCATTTATGAGATTAGGACACATTCATGACTCCAATCCATCAACTAACAACTAAGCCTAAGAATGTGAAAACTACAAACAATGGCTATTGATGTGACCTTAGTCCTAATGACTAACTCACTTAGCCTACATTACTAAGACCTCCTAAGGTCAAAATAAAACTAACCTATCTTGACTTGGCTAATGTCAAGTACAAGCCAAAATGAATAAACATGGAGGTTAGCCTAGGTGCTCCTGCACCATCCTCCCCAAAACAAAAAGATCAATCCACCCTTGGATTGAGGATGCCTGGATCAATCCCCATCTTCTTGAAATCCAATTATTTGACCCATATTGCATCTTCATTTTTTTTATCATGTCTTTTGATCAAGTTCTCCTTATACTCTTTGGTTCTGGTCTTCTTGTATACTCTTGTATCTAGTATACTATCAGCTCTCGTGACTGTGTCAGATGGTAATTGTAGCTCCTCCACATCTCTAATTACTTCTTGAAGACTCTGATCCAAGTCTTTCTTTGGTCCTTTGTAGTGGCATAAGTCTGCAATGTTGAAGATAGGTGACAGTCCACTGTCTTCCGGGAGTTCATTTTTGAATGCATTATCACCATACTTATCCATGATAGGACAAGGGCCTATCCTTCTCATCTACAACTTGTGAGGGACTCCCTTCTGCAATCTTGATTTATTGAGATGTACCATCACCATGTCACCCACATTAAACTCAACTATCCTCCTACTTTCATCAACCTTTGCCTTATGTTTCAAGGTGTTGTCTGTCAAGGTTTTCCAGACTGTATCATGTATCTGTTGCATGGCTTGAGAAAAATCATCTACACATCCACTTTCTTTCACTCCATCCTTCAAGTCTCTGAACTCATAGACTCCTCTAGGATTTAATCCATACACCACCTCAAAGGGGCTCTTCCCTATTGACCTATTGATGGTGTCATTGTAGGTATACTCAGCATGTCCAATCAATTTATCCCATTATTATCTGTACTCCTTTGTCAAGCACCTTAGTAGATTTCCAAGGCTTCTATTCACCATTTCGGTCTATCCATTAGTTTGAGGATGGTAGGTAGATCAAAAGGATAAATTAGTGCCTAGTCTTTGCCAAAGAGTCTTCCAAAAATGAATCATAAATTTGGTGTCTCTATCAAACACAATGCTTTGAGGTAACCCATGGATTCTTACTATCTTTTTGAAGAATAGAGATGCTATTTGGCTGGCATCATTAGTGGTCTTGCATGGCACAAAGTGAGCCATTTTACTAAACCTATCCACAACTACATACACACTATCCATACCTTGTCTTGTTTTGGGTAACCCAACTACAAAATCCATGCTCAATCAATCCCATGGTCTAGTAGGAATAGGTAGGGGCTGATAAAGGCCAGCATTTGATGAAGTACCCTTGGCTCTTTGACACACTAAGAAACTCTCCACATACCTTTTGACATCAATATTCATCCTTAGCCAATAGTAGAATCTTTGAACTAGTTATTGTGTCTTTTTGATCCCAAAGTGACCACTCAATGCATCATTGTGCTTTTCTTGAATCATGTTCTCCATAATGGAACCTCTAGGGACACATAGCTTATTGCCTTTAAACAAAAGGTTACTTTGAAAAGTATATTCAGCGTACTCACTATGGAAATGGTTCTTGTATTCAACACATACCTTGTAAATGTCTACAAAATCCTCATCTTCAGCATATAGATCCTTGAAGTGATCTATTCCCATTCTCTTCAACTAAATCTCTTGGATGGTAAGAGCTCTTCTTGATAACTCATCAGCAACTTTATTGAGGACACCTTTCTTATGTTTGATGTTAAAGGTGTAAGCTTGTAGGTACTCAACCCACTTCATGTTCTTGTGGCTCAACTTCTCTTGAGAATTTAGAAAACTTAAGGTTTGATTATCTAAATAAACAATGAACTCCTTGGGCAGCAAGTAGTGCCTCCACTTTCTCAAGGCTTGAACCAATGCATACAACTCAAGTTCATAAGAAGAGTACTTCTTCTTTGCTTCACTCAACTTCTCAGAGTGAAATTCTATTGTTCTACCCTCTTGGCTTAGGACATCCCCAATAGCTATGTTTCTTGCATCACATTCAATTGTAAAAAGCTTCTCAAATCTTGGCAAGACTAACACTGGTTGGGTAGCAATCTTTTCCTTCAACAACTTAAAGCTTTTAGTGGCTTGTTCATTCCATATGAACTTGGTATGCATTCCTCCTTTGATTGTGTCCAACATAGGAGCACAAATAGCACTAAATTTCCTTATGACCTTTCTATAATACTGAACAAGGCCATGAAAACTCCTTACCTCTGTTGCTGTCCTTGGAGTGGGCCAATTCATAATGGCTTCTACCTTACTCTTGTCCATTTTCAAATTACCATGAGATAGAACAAATCCTAGGTACACTAGCTCTATTTTGATGAACTCACATTTCTCCAAGTTAATCATTAACTTCTCTTCATGTAGCCTCTTAAGTATTGATTCCACATGCTTGAGGTGTTTCTCTCTTGTCTTACTAAAGATCAGTATATCATCCAAGTATACCACTACAAACTTGCCAATGTGGTCTTTAAGTACTTCATTCATCAACCTCATAAAATTTGATGGAGCATTTGATAAGCCAAATGGCATGACTAGCCATTCATACAGCCCTTCATTGTCTTGAAGGTTGTCTTCCACTCATCTCCTTCATTCACCCTTATCCCACTTTTTAAATCTATCTTGGTGAAGTACCTTGCACCTCCTAAACAATCCATCAAGTCTTCTATCCTAAGGATAGGGAACCTATATATGATAGTGTTCCTATTTATGTCTCTAGAGTCAGTACATAATCTCCAAGTACCTCCTTTCTTAGGGGCTAGGACTGTGGCTACAACACAAGGACTAATACTCTTCCTTATAAGACCTTGTTCTAGTAACTCTTGAATTTTCCTAGCTATTTCCTCATTCTGTTGAGGGGTCATCTTGTAGGCTACCTTATTTGGTAGGGTATCTCCAAGGATAAGGTCAATCTTATGGCTTATGGGTCTTATAGGGGTAAGGTTGATGGTTTTCCATCACTTACTATACCTTTATACTTCTACAATATTTATTGTGTCTCTTGTGGCAGCTCTATCCTCTTCACTGTTGTGTCTTCCTCTTCCTTGGGATTCAACATTAGTGAAAAACCAACTCCTTCTCCTTCCTATATGGCTTCCAAGAACTCTTTCTCACTCACCATTAGTACATTAGGACCAGCTATCTTCACTTCTACATCTTCTAACAATGACTGAATTTTGAAAGTCATGTTATCCTTCTTGAAAGTATAGGATTTCTTCACTCCATCATGGATAGCTTTGCGGTCAAATTGCCATGGCCTGCCTAGGAGCAAGTGACATGCATCCATGGGCAGTACATCACATAGTACCTTGTCCTTATTGTTAGAATAGTCCCAAAGGATAAATGAGAGGGGAGGGAGAATCAGTTATCAGTTACTTAAGTCCTTTCTTATTTCTTTAACTTTAGTATACAACAAAGTAAATGCATAATCATATAACATAGTACTCGACACACAATTTGATTATGGGGAAACCAAATGGTAAAACCCCGGTGGGAATTAGCACCCACAATAAAATATACTTGTTTGTAGTAATCCCTGTTAGAAGATATTTCAACCCTGTTAGGAGTTGTACAATACAATGCAATAAGTACAGTGACCTGGTTAAGGGTCGGACCCTGTTAGGAGTCTTTTACAAATAATCTTGTTAGGGGTGGTGGACTCACTGTCCAAAATCTCACTGCTTGATGGTGAAGGCTACAACCTTCTATATAATAGATATGCACTATATCTAATGATGAACTATAGAGTAGACCTATTGTCTTGATCAGTTCTAGTGTATTACAATCTTTCACTTCTTCTTCACATAGATCCTTGATGAATGAACCAACTCTAATAATCTGCTCTGTACATCTTTTTTCACATTTTGTATCATTCACACTTAGCATATCATAATTGAACTACTATAAGTATCTTCTCCAAATTAGAAGGTCATGTCAACTCTTAGAAACACTTCATCAATATCTTAGTCGGCTTAACTAAGCATGCAAACAATATTAAGTCCGCGCAAGTCAATGTTGAATAGACGTGACACTTCACCAAGTCGACCTCACCAAATTTATCATAACTTTGCAATATTCTTGAATCACATTTGGAACCTTTGGATTTATATCATCAACTCATAATTAATCATGAATATACACATGCATATCCTAAAGATAGGTGCAACTCATGAAACACGTTATATATGTCGGCCCTAAACCATTATACTCCCAGAACTACTAATAACAGAATTGCATAACTTTACGAAAACATCATATATGGGTCTTCGTGTATGAACATAACATAATAAACATGTCAACAACATGTATTTATCCATGCAAGTCTTCATGTCATCATTCACATAAGTTCATACAAAATTACTCCTATGTATTATATGTTGTCATCAATGACAAACATACAAATAATCAACTCTCAGAATAAAATCTCCAACAATCTCCCCCTTTGACATTGATGGAAACATATGATATGAAAAACATCCTCTGTTCATGGTGTCCTCTTTCTTTTATAATATTCTCAATATCCTCATCAAAGATTTCTCTAAACTATTGCAGTTCCTATGTCTCTATTTTTGTTCCATCTATATACTCCCCCAGAGTATATGCTCCCCCTTAGTACATACTTCTCCTTACTATATACTCCCCATTTGACATCAATGGAAAAGGGTGCCATAGTCCTTTAGGCACATGTACTACTCCAGAAGTAGAGTAGTCAACCATTCACCAGTCACTTAATGACTGATGTCTTTGTTGCTTCTTCTAAATAGACTTAGGAGAGGGAATTACTCCCAACTTCTCTCTAAGATACTCAAAACTATCCTTTGATAAGGGCTTTGTGAAAATATCTACCAGCTATTCTTTGGTGTTCACATAGTCCAATTTAACTTCTTTGTCTACAGCTTTTTCTCTTAAGAAATGGTACTTGATCTCTATGTGTTTTGTCTTTGCATGCATAACAGGGTTCTTAGACATGTTGATAGTGATAGTATTATCACAATGAATAACAATAGGATAATCAACCCAGACGCCAAATTATTTAACAATCTGCTTGATCCAAACCATAATTGAACAATTCAGTGCTGCTACAACATATTCAGCTTCTGTTGTTGATTGAGAAATACAGTTCTGCTTCTTGCTTATCTAAGAAACCAACCTGTCTCCAAGGAATACTTCTCCTCCTGAAGTGCTCTTTCTGTCATCAATACAACCTGCCCAATTTGCATCTGTGTATACATGAAGCTTTACATTCTCTGATTTAGGATACCATAAACCATAGTCTATATTTCCCTTTAGATATCTAAATATCCTTTTGACTGCCATTAGGTGACTCTGCTTGGGTTCAGCTGCAAATCTTCCAACAATGCCAACTGCATTAGATATGTCAGGTCTAGATTGAGTTAGTGTAATGCCCACCCTAGAATATTCCTATGTTAGACAGACAAGACTATTGCTTTGACACTTTGGGTTTTATGATGGACTATGATTATTATTTAGTTAGCATTTTATGAGATATTTGAGCATATATAA